>JAMJFZ010003960.1:2952500-3137500 GCA_026225945.1 Cricetomys ansorgei
AAAAATTTTAAGCTGTTCTATAACTCGGATCCTGACCTGCGCCAGGATGCGGTACCCACCTCAGCCATGCTGTCTCAGAGTTTCAGAGTACGTGACAGACACTGCCCGGGGTGCCTGGAGATGCGGTTCTAGGGAAGGACTCGGGTGGCTCTGTTTTAGGAAGACAGCAGTAGGCTCACTTCGCAGGCCTTCCCCGAGACTCTCTGCAGTGTCTCCTACCTCTTCTCACACCCAGGGGCTTTGGGGAGTCTCCTGCCATGCCATGCTGGCCAGTGAGTGTGGTGACGTCTCTGCTGCCCGTCACGGAGGCCCAGGCCCCACATGCCCTCCTGCAGTCCTGTAGGTCTCCTCAGGCTGCGTGTGCGCTGCTGGGAAGATGCTTCCTGGTGGACCTGCAGTCCCACCTGCCACCCACAGTTCTGCCACTAGCCTAGAAGTGAGAGCAGAAGGACCTGCCTGAGTTCCCTGCAGGTCTCTGCCTTCGTGACTGCCTTGGCTGCACATACAGGCTTGTCAGTAGAGGCTCAGCATGTCTGGTACGTGTCTTCATACAAAGAATTCACAGAGGAGCCTGGCAGGGCTGGCCCTAACCTGTGCTCATGAGGACAGGGGACACTAATTCACAGGATGTATATTCAGAATCAGGCGTGACTGGTAAGTGTGCTCTGATCAGGCCAAGGAGCTGAGAGGCCAGAGTCACCTTGACCTCCCTGACATGGATTTCAGGGTAGACATTGACACTTACCTGTGAGGTGGCAACAGAGGAGTTGAGATGACCAAGGCCATTCCACCAGCCAGGGAGGCCAAGGAAGAGATCTGGTTTCCAGATGTGCACACTGTCCTCACCCTCCACTCTGGCCCCAGGCCTCTAGGGAGCCCTTCTCAGCCTGAGTGTTTGGGGGTGTGAGAATATTACATTTGCAGGGGTGACTAGACAGTGACCCTCCCAGGTCTGGGTTTGCAGTGATCATAGTGCTTGATTCTCCCTAGGGATCCTGGACACATCTTCCAGTTTCTTCTGTTTAGATACTCATTCTGTTGATAGCTGTTAAAGACTTTACTAAAAAGGTCTGCCACATTCTGTGGGAACATTCATAGGTCATATGTAGCGGGGACAATGGAATTGTGAATAAAATTTGCTTTTGGATCATTTATTGAACTGACATCAAAAGCCTAAATTTTTGATGCCACTGGGGCAGTAATCACGACACTTTTGCTGACCCCTCTAGTTTCCTAGTCAAGAAACACCTAGAGGACAGCTGAGATAGTTGTCCATGGTGAATGATCTCAGCACACAGCTAGCAGGTGGGGTGTGGAGTCGGCCCAAAGGGTTTCAGAGGTGTCATGACCATGACCTTAGAAAGCAAAAGTTATATCTGTCATGGACTATTACTGCATATAAAAATTAAACTGGCTTGGGTTCAAAGGCTTTGGTGAGCAGAAAACACCTTATGAGAATGCCCAGCCTCAGAGAAAAGGAATCCAGGAGACAAGACGAATCGACACCAGGCAGACAGGTGGGACTGGTCCAGAGACAGCCCTGCCTGCTGAGACTTTGTAGCAGGGCTGAGGCTGTCAGTCAGCCAGACCGTCAGTGGGGTTGTATCGCTGAAGTGTGAGTCCTTTAGACCATGAATGGAGGTGTGTTGTTGAGGCGTGAGCCAGTCAAACCATCAGTGTTGGTGTATTACGGAGATGTAGGTCAATTAGGTATCAATGAAGGTGTGCATTTAGGTCCTGAGGAAGTCAGAAGCAGGAAATCTCGGGACATGTGAACAGGTGACCATCTGGCCCACCCATGAAGAAGGAGCTAGTGTCTAGAGCCACATCCCCTCTCCCCATCCCACAAATCCTTAGGGAATCTGAAGCTATTGGTATGTGACCAGAAGACTCCCACCATAAACAGACAAGGAAATGAAGATTATACAGAAGTTATCTGTGACATCTGTCTGTCCCAGTGAGCTGGCACACACCGGCCCAGGGCCATGGCCACAGGGAAGTAGATGACCACATTTCTTAGGCCCCTAGCCAGTTTTCAGTTTCTCATTTGAGATAATTCCATTTCATCTGCCTATGAAAGCGATGGTGTGATTGTGTCCTACAGGACTTGGGACCTGGAGTCCACCATGGCACCCCAGGTCTGCCATAACCCACCCAACCCAAGGAAACCTGACGGTGGTAGAGGGATCCTTTCCTCCCTTACCAGCTGTGGGAGGAGCAGTCTGAGTTCGGTCTGGCCCGGCGCTCCTGAGATGTGCACGTCCCTTGCCCACTCCGGACCCAGGCCATGCCATCATCTTTTTCTTTTTTAAGATGTCTCCCGTTTCGTGCCGCCGGATGGCACAGAAGAGCTGGGGTGAAGGCACTGCGGCTCCCTGGGGACAAACAGCTCTGCAGGAGCAAAGCTGCTCCTCTCTTCTGCAGGTTGCCATTTGGCTGACATCTTAAGCTTTTGATTAAACAAACCAACAACTGCTCTTTTTCCAACACCTACTCGGTAAACACTTTTGTGGGCTGCTGCTAGTCTGCTGCCCCAGAGGCAAAGCGTGTGGCGGAGTGCTGTGACACCCGTCTGTCAGTCATGTTCTGGGCACTGGTGCCGGCTTTCTTCCCGTTGGGACCTGTCCTGTGCACCTTGCAGCATCTCGTTTCTCCCCACTAGGGGAAGCAGTGCCCACTCTGGTGTGACCAAGTGGCCCCTTGCTAGAAGCCCCCCACGTGCAGGTCTAGGCCTTCTGTGCTGTTTCAAAGCCTAAGGAGGAAGGTGAAAAGTGGGGCATGGTGGCATCTCTAAGGAGCCAGTGTTTTCTACGAAGTCCTGATGTTCCTGTCCTAGAACTCTCCAGACTCCTCCCCCTCTGACTCCCAGGACTCCTGCAGGCCTCGGATGCACAGAAACCCAGTGTCAGAGTATGGCTATAGGCACATTTCTTTTAGTGAAAACTGACCATAGGCAGAAGTATTGGTATCCTAGCCTTTGACTCTTTGGGAACGTCCTCTGAGAGGCACAGTTCACAGAGCCCAACCAACAGTGACTGCCTCATGTGGGAACTGTGTGTAGGGAACTGTCTTGCAGAAGGCTTGTGTGGACTGGCTTGCTTGAGAGAAAGGGCTTGCAGCCCCTGATCTCACATGTGTGTCTGTCTATAGTTGTTAGAGTGACTCGTGTCTGTACTTCCCACTGTCCTGCCTGAGTTCCCAGTAGGAGGAGGGCAGCCCACATCTTGGTTTCCCCTCCTCACTGGTCAGTTGCTAGCAGCCGTGGCTGTGGCCAGGGGCCTGGCTCGTGCTGGAGTGGCCTTTCTCCAGCTTGTGCCACCTGCCTACTTCCTCCCTGTCCTGAGGTCTTCACAGAGAAGCCCTCTCTGATGCTGTCACCTCTGTGTTCTGGTGTCTCCTCTGGCTGTCTCCTGCAGTGTTCTAGCAGCTGTGCCCCTCAGCTGTGGGCATCTCTGTCCCTAGATGCAGGTTCCCTGATGCAGGCAGGGCAGACCTAGGGAATCAGATGGACAGCTTCTACAGAAAGCAGCCTAGCCAGTGTCCAAGTCTGCACCATGCATATTGACTCCAGCCCTGAGGCCTCTCCCTGCTGAATGTGAAGCCTTAGGATTCTTGATAGTCACATGCTAGTGCCCAGAAGGGCCGGTATCGGGGCCAGCAGGACACCTAAGGAGAGTCACCCTTGAACCAGGCTGGGCCACCTGAACTCTTGCCTTCTGGCTCAGGGAACTGTAGCCCCCATATCCTTGAGCTGAGGTTCAGAGGCATGGGTTGTGCTCTTTAGCACCGGGTTCAGGATGAAGGAGGAGAGGTGAATGGCCACAGGCACTCACTTGGACTTTTTCTCCACAGATGTTTGGGAACTGGACCTTTGGCACACTGGTGTTCACTGTGATGGTGTTCACTGTCACACTGAAGGTGAGTCACTGCGACGGGCCTGCTCCAGCCGGAGCCAGCCTGCCTACAGTTCTCCCTGCGTTCTTGGAATCCATGCCGATGCTGGCTTCCCCATGCTAGGTGTCCTCGAGCCGTCTTCTTGGGTTCATGTCAGGTCCCAGCAAATGTACTGCCTAGTATGTGAACTCCAGAATTACTCAGGAGATGAAGGTCTGAGTGCTTACAGAGGGATGGGAATTGAAATCCCCATGGTGATACGGAGCACAGCTCCATTATGATTAAGACAGACAGCTCTGTTTAAATAGATTAATGTGTTTTGGAAAAAAATTTAAAGATCTATTTCACTTTTATCTATTTTATGCGTATGAGTGTTTTGTCTGTTTTTGTGTCTGTACTATGTGGGTGCCCTGGATCCCCTGGATCTCTTGGCTCCTCTAGTACTAAAGTTACAGGTGGGAATCAAACTCAGGTCCTCTGAAAGAGCAGCCTGTGCTCTTAACCACTGAGCCATCTCTGCAGCCCCGTAATTCAGCTTTTTAAAGTCAAGTCAGATTCTGTGAAGAACTTTAACAGTCACATTGGATCTTTAAAAGAGTGCAAGCACACCCTCAAGGCATCTAGGCAGCGTCCTGTCAGCATGGAGGATCCTCACGCTTGCCCCACCCCCAGCACCAGCGGTCCCAGGAGATATGGCCATGCCCGCCACTTCCCCTGTGGGTGTCTAGCTGACATGGTTGGTTCTGGTGAGCTCTTGTGGGCACTCTGCCACAGGGCTTCAGCTCTGCCGTTTCTGTTATTTTATGACCTTCCCTGGGGACACCCTGCTCTCGCAGCTCGCGCTGGACACGCACTACTGGACGTGGATAAACCACTTTGTCATCTGGGGGTCGCTGCTCTTCTACATCGTCTTCTCCCTGCTTTGGGGAGGGATTATCTGGTAAGAACCCTGAACCCCATGTGGCCCTGACGGCCCCGTTGAGGGCCGAGGCATGCTTTCCCACAGTGTCAGGAGTGTCGTGTTTGGAGCTGTAACAGACAAGCGATTCACGGTAACCTGAGTGAACATGCCGATGTGGTTCTGGAGGCTGGAAGTCACAGAACATGGCCAAAGCACAGTCTGCTCAGCACCTAGTGACGGCCACGTGTCGTGTGGTGACGTGACTGAGGGCGGGGACCAGCTCCTCAGCCTCTCATCCCCTTTATGCCGTCTCAGGACCTCAGTCTGTCCTCATCACTTCAGAGGGACTCGAGGTTGATTTTTCCACGTGTTCTTTGGGGACACTTTCGACCCACGGCCCTCAGAGACAGTGTGGGGCAGGGTAGTATGGACCTCAGCAGCCCAACCTCGCATGAAACCCCACTCCCGAAGGATGCAATATCCCCTTCAGTTGACCTGGGCCAGAGAGTTGAGGGAGGGGCAGCCATAGCAGAGGTGCGGCCTGTCTGCACACTCTTCCCCTAGGTGAGCTGACCTAGCCCTGGCCAGGCCATAAGGCCAAAGCCAAGTTCTCCTCACTCTGCATCGCACACCTGGGGAGGAGCAGCCTTAGACAAGGCCACCCTGGCCTCCACCCCTGACTATCAGGGGACCCTTGTGAGGGCTCCTGGAGCCCTTCAGGGTCAGAACAGTGTTGGGTGACCTCCAGCCCCTGGCCCTAAGCCAGGAAGTCAGAACTGAGGTCCTTGCAGGCCCTGAGACTGTCGGGAGGAGAGGCTTCAAGGGGACCTGTGAGTCACACGGCCTGTGCAGCCTCCCTTCTGAGTCGTATGTGTAGGTAGCGCACAAGCAGCGGCGGGTGCCTTTCCTGCGGCTCCAGAAGCTGTCTCGGTGCTTCTTCACCGTTCCCCACACCTTGTTCTGATTGTCCCTTTGTGTCCTCATGCAGTTTGTGTGTCCTTGCTGGTGGGGCTTTACTCCACCCCTGGGCTGTTTCTGGTACCAGGAAGTTTCAGAAAGTTCCCCAGGTTTTGGGTGGAAACCGTCAGCATCAATCCCTGCTACTCTCTGTCTCCTGGGGGTGGAGGGTGTCAGCATTTGGTGGCCACTGAGCCTGTTGGTCAGTGCCCACCTGCACTCCGTGTGGGTACTGCTGATGATGTGAAGGTCACCCAGACACTGGACCCCAGATCCTGTTTCTTTCTGGGACAACAGTCTACAGTTCCTTCCTCCTTTCAGTTATAAGTCCCAGGAGGTGGATTCAAAGCACACAGGGTGGCATGGTCTGGCAGCACTGAGAATGGAGCCCTTGGGAGGGCCTGGGCAGCAGCGTTAACTGTGGCATCTTTCCCGGCCAGGCAGGGCCTCAGCAGTGTCCTCTCTCCCCACCCAGGCCGTTCCTCAGCTATCAGCGGATGTACTACGTGTTCATACGCATGCTGTCCAGCGGGCCTGCCTGGCTGGGCATCGTACTGCTCGTCACCGTCAGCCTCCTCCCAGATGTCCTCAAGAAGGTCTTGTGCAGGCAACTGTGGCCCACCGCGACGGAGAGGACTCAGGTATGCAGGCTGCCCAGTGGAGCCAGCCACCTTCCTCTCCCTGTCTTATGATCAGGAAGTTCCTAAAGATAGCGCAAAAGGAACCAGCCCATATCCTACTAATTCATTCTGCAGCGATACATGTTTTAATGTTGTATTAGATAATATTCAAAATGAACAACATTGCCAGGCAGTGGTGGCGCACGCCTTTAATCTCAGCACTCGGGAGGCAGAGGCAGGTGAATCTCTGAGTTTGAGGCCAGCCTGGTCTACAGAGTGAGTTCCAGGACAGCCAGAGCTACAACAGAGAAACCCTGTCTCAAGGAAAAAAAAAAAGAAAAAAAGAACAATGTTTGATTTGCTCTTTAGACTTAAAACAATCAGTTGAAATAAGAGAACAAAGATTAATAGAAAAAATTATTTTCTGTAAATCCACAAAAAAATTACTTTGATCATTGAATTATGGGCTGGGCTAGCACCTGCTTAGCATATACAAGGTCCCGGGTTCATTCCCTAACTCTGGAAGGAAAAAAAGATTAACTTATGTCACTTTTAAGAGTGTTGAATTTGAATTTGGCTCAAAGTTTACCTTGACAAAAGGAAGGGGTTTCTGTTTCCACCCCCGAGACTAGCCAGCAAGCTGAATCCTTGGCAGGGCCCTGTCACCAGGCAGAGTGTGATACCATCCTTCATGGAGCTTAGGAGTTCACTAAGACACAGGTTTCCAACCTCACCCGTGAGAGCTTTAATCTCCTGGTGAGGCAGGGCTGTGGGGTCTGAATTTCCAGCAAATTCCCCATAACTTCTGGTGCTGCTGCATGACAACACAGGGCCTCTCTGTACTCAGAGAAGGACAGAGCCACACAGCTCCTGCAGAGGGAGAGGGTCCAGGGCGGGGTCTAGGTCCCTCATTACCTGGCTGCACCTACCACCCATCTGTGGAACTTGGGTCTAGAATGGAGCCAGCTGGCCATGTTGGGGTGGGAAGCAGATGTCCCTACCTGGGGGCTGGTGTGGCTTCAGTTGGTGGTCCTTGTGGGGACTTTGTGCCGCCAGTTCCTCCCTGCTTTATGCCTCCTGCCACAGGTGATAAACTCTTCCCGTGCCAAGTGGACATGTTCTCTCGGTATGGTTATGAGCAGTCCCACATTAGTGCCTCTCAAAAAGATACTGGGCAGTGCAGTGCTAACTGTAGAACTTGGGGACCCCTCAGCTCACAGCATGAGGGACAACAGGAAAGGATATCCACTGCCACTGAGACACACGCACATGCATGTGCACACGTATACACACATATACACACACACATATATACATACACAGGCACACATATATATACAGACACATACACATATATACAGACCCGCATATGCATGTGCACACACACAAAGATATACATACACACAGACACATATAGACACATATATACAGACACACACATACACACATGCACGTGCACACACAGAGAAACATACACACACACACACACACACATACATACACACACATACACACATGCGCACGCACATATACACACACAGACACATACACACACATACATATAGATGCACACACACACAGAGATACATGCAATATGCAGACACATATATAAATGCACATGCACACACACAGAGACATATACACACATATACATACACATATATATAGACACGCACATGTGCGTGCGCGCACACACACATACATACATACACAGATACATGTGATATACAGACACATCTATACAGACCCACATATACACATGCACACACACACACAGACACAGAAATTGCCCTGGAGCTATCAGTGCTCAGCGTCTCTGGCTTCCATAGGAATGACATTTATTGTCCCTAGTCAGCAGCCCAGCCTGTTGGAAACCAGAGAGCAGTCCAGCAGCTATCTTCCACATAAGCCTAAAAAAGTCTTCGCTCTTTAGCAGTACAGCTCCAAGACTGACATGTATTTCCTGACATCAACATGTCCAGGGTCACAGTAGACACTTGGCTGCCTGACACAGAGACACAGTGGACACATATGATCATGTCACAATACCAGAGACTAGATGTGTGTGTTCTTTAGGGTCTACTGCACAGAGGGACTGCATTCATGACAACATGTGTAAGGACCAGATGAGCATGCTCATGGTGGCACTACCCATGACCACTCCCTGGACGTGGGGATGTGGGAACACACATTCAGGGCAATATCTGTTGGGACACAGGCACGCATTTGTGAGAGCACTGCGCATAGAATTCTGACCAGAGAGAAGCGTCCCTTGGCTATAGCATAGCTGTGGTCACAGAAGTACACCCCACCTGATTCCCAGGTGTTAGTGGGCTGCCCGAGTGTTTGGCTGGGTGCATTGGAGCCGAGGGTTCGGCTCTGCAGGGCAGCAAATGTACCTCCCTACAGCACTCCTGAGGTTTGCTGTGATGGTGGTTGTGGCTTCCGCTGTTGTTGCTTTACAACAATCTAGAATGGCCTTAGAAGGTGGTGGGAAAGACTTCAAGGAGCTTTCCCATCCCCTCCGTTAATGGAGAAATCCCCATTGTTGTGAGGTCTGAGCCTGTAAGAAGCAACTTTATTGCAAACTGTCCCCAGTTACCACACAGGAGGCGTAGAGCTGGGAGGAGCCCTGTGTGGGCCTGGGGGAGGGGTGGGACAGTGGACCCTGGCCTGGCAGCACCCAGCAGCTAGGGCAGTGGTGTAACTGTGTGCTAGGATGATTGCCTGTAACCAACTCACCTCTTGTCTCTCTCTCTGCCTCTCTTACCCTCCACTGCTTTGCCTAATAACCACTACTTGTTCCAACACTCCACGTGTGGGCTCCGGACTGTGGTCTGCAGGCCAGGAACAAGTGCCTTTCTGTTGAGCAGCCCACCGTCTTTATGCTTTCCCAGACCACCAGTGGTCTGAGTTTCTGACCAACAGGTGACCATCTATGCCTTCTTGCATGTTGGGGTGATGGCCACAGGACCAGGTGGGAAGAACTTAGTGTTGAGGCACCCAGCGTACTCCCTGATGTTGTCATCAGTCACCGTTACCTTGTGAGGTAACACAGTGGCAGTACACCACCCGTGAGGTACTCTACTGACGGGCTTTGTCCTTCCTCCAACAGAGGCTCACTGCAGCTATGCGAGTCCATCAGGGGGTCCAGAACTTTGACCATTGCTTGACACAGATGGCTCAGACCCTAAGCATCTGACAGGCAGGTCACACACAGATACCAGCTTGAGTAAAGTGACCTCAGCATGGCCCTGTTCTCCACAGCCATGGTGGTAGAGATTGAGACTGCTTCCCAAATTCCCACCTCTGGGGTCCCACTCTTTAGTGTGGAACTGAGGAATGCCAGGAGAGAGTTCTACTCAAGACTCGAGAGCATCATGAGGTGGAGTCGCACTAATGCTGGCCTCTACTTACCACATTCCTATTCTGCTTTTCAAAACAAAGACCTGCTTTTAGAAAAACCCTGTGCTATGCTGCTGTTAACGGCCACTGTGGCAGCACAGAGCTTTTCCCTAGGGCCTTTCCCCTAGGTGGCCGCTGTAGCCAGGACCTGCTCCTCACAGCCAAGAAGTCAGGAGACAGCAGCATGCCATGGTGTTGTGGCCTCTGGCTGAATTTCCCTGTACCCAGCTATGACCCCACATGTGCTGTGGAGGGGCTCCAGCAATGTGCCCCATTACTGAGGCTGGAGGGTTAACAGCACGGCTCCTGCCTCCCCAGGCATATGCCTAAGAAACAGCCAAAGCAGAAGAAAAGCAGTGACCTCTGTGTATCTTAAATACCATATTTAACAAGCTGATACATTTGAAATAATGGCAATCAAAATCTTTCTTAGTTCCATGCGAATCGGTTAGAATAAATTACCCCATTCCAGCTGCTGTTTTACACTCTTGAAACCATTTTGGAGGGAATTTTTAGGAAGACTAAAATGTCACAAGGACTTTGTAAAGCATTACACATGCCATCTCAGGCTGCAAACACTGTCCCTGTCCATGGAGCTTCCTAAGCAGTGAGTTTCTTGAACCTGTGCAGGAGTAGACGCTAGCCCCTGGAGAGGTGGCAGTGGTCCTGTCTCCTGTGTCCCAAGTCTCAGTCCCCAGACACCATATCAGATCACACATGCACACACTTCAGCAGGCACACAGCAGAGCCATACAGCTGCTGCAAAGCAGCATGGCTCTGCAAAGCTTTGGAGGAATAAGCGTTCCACGGGCCTCAGTGGAGCAGATTTGACTTCATACATCTGGGGTTCACTTTCAACCTGTTCTAGTACAAGGCAAGCGTGACGGACACTGGGCATGTTATATATCGAGCTTGTGTATATAACATACATACAGGGGGTGTCTTCGCTCCCTGTCTCTGCGTCCACACACTTGCAGCAGCCTGCCTGTCCATCCTGTGCCTGTGAGGGCAACAGCTCCATCCTCTGGCTGCTTCTCGCTGGACACTTGCCAGTTCCACCTGCCTTCTGCCACCCGGCCTTGTGCTCCTTCAACTCTGAAAGCGCCCTCATTCCTCGGAGCTGAGGAACTGATGAATGAGGACTGGAAAATGCTTAAAAGCTGCACCATGCCAGGCCTGGAGCCAGCAGCCTTCGGGACATGGCCTGTGAATGTCTTGTCCGCCAGGCAGGCTGTGCAGAAGCCATTGCTCACGTGCCAGTGGCTCTGCAGAGGAAGCGACAAGCAGGTGCCAGAGCGGGACGCAGAGCCTTGTGATTCTGGATGCAGCCTCTGTTGGGAGCAGGGCCTTGGTAGGACCTTCCAGCTGGTGGGCCTCTCCCTTGGTGCCGCAGCCTGTCCTTTGACCTTGCCACTTCTTCTCCGGGCGCAGACTTCTTCAAATGAACCTGTTCAGAGCTGTCTGTTCCCATAGAGGAGGCTCTGTGCACCCTGGTGAACAGGCAGCCCCTGGCTGCCTTGATGGCTTCATGACTGATACGTGCAGACCCTGCAAGCAGAGCTCATGGCCTGCCTTGGTTGAGAGTATGGATGGCATGACCTAGGTCTGCAGTAGCCAGGGCACTGGAGCTGGCCTCCTGCTCTGGCCTACTGCAGGCAGCAGCTCAGTGTCTTTCCTCGCCCTTGCAGAAGAGCACCCGACTCAAAGCATTGTCCGATGCCACTTCGAGCAGCGACAGGCCCCTGCTGAAGGACTTCTTACGTCAACCAAGACATGTCTAGCCCAATGCTAGGTAACAGTGTGGCTTCCGACTGGGCGCTAGGCCAGTGTGCTGTGACTCTCAGACTGTCTGTTCTTCCTCCAAAGTTTTGCTGTGTTGTCTTTTTTTTTTTTTTTTAACAAGAGTGGTTTGTTCTGAAAACAAATTCTTCCATTTTTACACACACACACACACACACAGGTAAGTGGCACACTCACGAGTGAGCTAAGCATATAGGGAAATGTTATACACATGTGTATACACATACAAATGACATGTGACCAATGTGTTGTGCCCAATGTTGCCTGACAGGCTGCTTCCTGTCCTTGAGATAGACACAGCTTCACTTAAAAGCCACTCACGATAATCCCGTCTTGAAATCAGGTCTCATACAGTTGCACTGGACATGAGCCCAATTAGTGTCCAGCTGAAACCGTTAGCTGACCACACAACTGTGCCTTGGCAGCCCTGGGGTGCTGAGGTCCCTACAGTCCTGTGACCCAGCCTCACTGGTACCAGGCACTCACCATCCAGTGGTACTCACCTGGGAGCAGTTGCCCAGGAGAACGGGCTTGAGCTGTGCAGCCTCTTGCCCCTCCTTCCTGGCTGCCTGCTGCTGCTTGTGCATGTCGTGGCCTTTCCTAAGAAGCAGCAGCAGCTACTTCTGATAACTGTAGGGGGAGGGCATGGGAGCTTTGTGTGGTCAGCATGGTATTGACCGCAGTCCCTGTCAGGCAAGACATACTAACCTGCACAGGTGAGTCCTTCTATCCCTGGGGTAGCACCCTAGTTCAAGGGCATCTAGGACCTTTGGTGGCAGGGAAGCTCAGTATGGGCAGCACTCTGCCCCCACCCTCCTCTGTTGTCCCCTGGCATGTGGGATGGTCCCTCTGTTGGCACCCAACAGAGGTGTGTTCCCAGACCTGAAGGCATATTGCCCTGGGCACAGTTCCCATGGGATGGGCCCTCCTACCTGTCCCTTGGGGTGATAGAGTGATCAGAGATAGGCCAGCAGAGCACTGGTGTTCGGGTCCCGCAGGGAGGCCTGTGACTGACGTTGGGCCTTCTGTTCTTTCGGCAGAGCAAACAGCTTCGGGACAACATTTCAGAATTCACCCCTCTGGCCTCTTTGCGGAGCTGGGGTGCTCAGGGCACCAGACCCTTGGCTGCCCAATGTGGTTCCCCCTCCAGGAGAGTAGAGTCCTCGAGGTGGGAGATCACAGAGCACATTGTGCTCCCTCCCAACCCAGGCCTTTTCCACAACACGATATATGGGAGCTGTGGGTCCAGCCTGGAAACACCCACGTGATAGACAGACAGCGCTCTGTCCCAGCCTCTGAGAGCTGTGTTCTTGGGTGCCTGTGTGTGCCTGCGCCTGCCCCACCCTCATCCTCAAGGAGGTGAGAGGGGGATCCCAGGCTACCCACTCAGGCACAGCACACTGCGATCTGGACCATGCACAACGGGCATCACCGTCCCAGCCTGGTGCCTGCACATGGCTGGGCTGTGGAGAAGGACATTATGCTTGGCCTCATCTTAACATTGCAGCTATGAAGACGGCCTTTCCGGGTCCGAGTGTTCACCCCTCTGCTGTGTCATCCTCTGCTGTCACGTGAAGAGAAGACCCTTTGTCTGCAGCCTTGTGCATCTCAATGTTCCTGACCACGTTTCCTGTGTAAACCATCCATATTTCCCGCTAGGGAAGCGGCCGTGTCGAACACAGTCTCCTGGACCTGTGGCCTTGCTGTGCTCACGCTCACTGTCCCTCACAAAGCCATTTCTCTAGATCATGTCTGAGTCTGTTTGATGAGGAGATTCTGGCCCTGCACTTCAGAGCTTTTGAGAGTGTCTGTGTCCTTCCTGTCCCCGCTGCCTGTAAACGATGACATTTATGTCTGTGGATAAGTCACACTCTTAGCCAAGTCTCTCCAGAGTGTAGCGATACCCACCACATCCCAGAGTGACGTCAGTTTACGTTACTGGAAAACATTTGTTTCAGGGGTGCTGCGAAAGGTGGAAGTCTGGGGCACCCAGGCAGGTATTTATCTCCCCAGAGGTGAGTCCCATACCCAGAGCTGTCTGGGGCTGAGGCCAACTCTCGCTCTTGTCTGCTGCTCAGCCTGCGCCCCACTGGTGCCACACGAACACCATCCAGGCCGTCAGAAGCCACTGTACTGTGAAGCCCTGCTGCTTCCTGCGCTGGCGTTTCTGTTCCAGCAGAGCATCGCTGTAATGGGCCTAACTTAGAGATGTTTCAGTGCGATGCAGCCTTTTAGAAAATGTTAGAGCTTGGGAGAAAGCCATCCCGGTCCCCGTGGAGTCGTGTCGTGGGCCTGAGGCCATAGTGAGGGTCACAGGCACTTGAGAGCCTATATTCTGGGAAGCACAAATTTTGTAACATGATTACACAAGGTTTCCTTATCAACAGTGTGCTTGAACTGGGGGGAGGGGGGGGCAGCCGACAGTAGGAACAGTTATTGGACCTGGCAGTTGGGGGAGGCTGGGAGAACAAACACCACACCAAAGATGGGGGTTGGGGGTGGCCTTAAGCTTCGAACAGACTGAAGGACAAACAGCTCTGCCAAGGGCTGTCTGTGGCTCTACACTTCTCGTGCCCATTCACCCACCTACGTCACCGTGTGTCAGCCCAGGCTTGGAGCCCCAGTCCACATGAGCCCTTAAATAGTGGTGTGTGCATTTTAACAGCCCTTTTTAAGAACCCAAAACAGGTTAAAAAACGTACCTGTGGGGAGGGGCAGGTTCTCTGTCTGTTTAGTTAACAAATTATTTGTAATGTATTTTTTTAGGGATCTTAAAATCGCCTTTGCACGGAAGTATTTTCATAGCTGTTTCTATATCTCTCGTTCATTTGTTGGCATATCTTCTGATTTTTAAGTATGTTTTTAAAGCTTTCACTTTTTAAGTTTAAGAATTTTGGCCACTTTAAATGCCGGCGAGCGCTTCAGCTGAATGTGTCAGTACCTGGCGACTGAGCCCCTCCGTGCCTCTGCTCCTCGGCGTCCAGCGCCTGACTGCTGAGGGCGCGCTGACAGCATGGCCATGGTCTCTGCTTTCTTTTTGTTTGTCACAATCCTTTGTGGTTTCGTGGTTTCTGTTTTCATTTCCATCCTTCAGCCTTAAACACAGAATAGTCTTGCAGGCTCTGCATTCTGCAGCCTGTTCTGGATGTGGGGACACTCTTGCAACCCCAGTAGCTGGAGTTTACATAGGAACGCCCCAGACTTGATGCACACTCCAAAGTCTTTTAAAATTGTGCTTAGGAAATCACCAAATGGAGATGCCATTGCAATAGACAAGGGCACTGGTGAAGTGCAGGGAGAGACCAAACGTTGACTACAGACCTTCCGCCTCGCCTCAGTGGCTTCTGTTTTCCGTCCTTAAAGCAAGTGACTTCAACTCAAATTAAGCATTTTTCTTAATTGCATTGCACATGCGAACACCTGTGACTTACTACATTGGCCAGAATTGATGGCTCTGTCCCCTGCAAGCAGTTCATCTCACATATGTACTAGGAGCCCTGGCTGCATATGTGTTCTCTTACTTTGCTCTACACACATTCATGGCCATGTACAAGCTTATATAAACATGTACACATATGTGCACACACAAACACATGTGCATTCTCCTTACAGTTCATGTCCCAGCTTTTTTTCTGACAGCCCTGTGCAGAGGTGTTGCCCTCTGGGATGGTCAGGCTCCTTACACACACACACACACACACACACACACACACACACACAGTGCTTGGGCTGTGCTCACATGTGAGCTGTGTGGGTGTCACTGCAGTGCTAGACTGAGCCCTCCCCTCCCGGGGAAGTGTGCCTCCCAGTCAGGACCTCCCCTTGCTCCCTTAGTCTAGCAGGCAGGATCTAAGCTAACCAAAGCTGTGCGCCATCCTGAATACAGGCACCTGCCCCCTGCCGCATACTAGCTGGGAAAACACCCTGTTCCTAAATCCCAGGGATCCATTCCTGAGTGCAGGCAGAGCAAAGGCTCCACGCAGGGAACTCCTGGATGGCGGAGGTAGACTCAGACTCAAGTAGCAAGAGCGGGGTGGCACAGCCAGGGCTAGAGCGGGGTGACCTTGAGTGTCCTTACTGAGCACATTGCCTGGGACAGCTTCCGAATGTCCTGAGTACCACGATGGTCACCCAAGTCACTGAATGTCAGCCAGGTGTCTGGTGTTCCGGGGTGGGGAGGGCTTCAGTCTGGGTCTCTGGACCCCGAAGTTCAGAGCGTATCTGCACTGACCCGTTCTGAAGTCACCACCCACATTGTTTCATCTTAACGTAACTTACTGGCAATGCCATGGGGCAGCGGGCCCTTGCGTTCTGCATTTCTTTTGGAAGTTACCCACTTTCGACTGTAAAAACAGGAAGAACGTCACTTGGCGAATGCAATCTTTTTGTTTGAAAGGCTAGAAGACAGGTGAACAGAAACAAGAATGGTTCTGAAACTGTGTCTAAACAAAGCTTTAATGAAGATGTGTATGTTGGAAGTATTATGAAAGTGTGATTCTAATTTTGCAGAAAAATGTCTATCAATTTATATAGCTTTATTTTTTACCTTATCAAGAGATACAGAATTTTAATATGCATATATTGTCTGACTTAAGATCATGTGTGTCTGCATTACCACTTAAAATGTCCATCTACTATGTAATGTATGAATAAGAGAGGATCAAAGATTATTTAACATGAATGGTTATCTGTAGCTGTCATCGTCATAAGTACTGGGATTTATTTTAAATTATTAAATATAGCAAGTACATTAAACATGTCATTCTCCAACACTAATGTTTAACTGGTATCCCAGTAACCTGCTTTGAAAAATTAAATTGTGAATTAAAACTAGATCAGATATCTCTTGAGGTTTATTTTGTGTGCCGCTGTTTTGCCTTTGGTTTCTGTAAGCAGTCCTGATCACTTTTCCATAGAAGACTTCTGTTCACTCTCGGTGACTGAAAAGATGCACCTCTGCTTCCTTATAAATGCATGCTGTATCAATAAGTTGCACACACTTTCTGCTAACAGAAACCATGATTAAATCTAATATCTGTTGGAGGGGTCACATTGTGTGGGTACTGTGGGAAACAACCTCTTAGCTTTACTGAAGGGGGAAAGGTAGTAGTGCTGTGGGTACTACGCCTTCCATCCCCAAGCACTTGGGGGCTCTCTGAAGCCTGAATGTAAAGTCCCACTGTGACTGGCCCAAGGCCTGAGAGTACATGTTGCATCTACGTAGAACAGGAAACTTAGCATTAGAGTCCCCATTACTGTAAGCCTTCCTCACTAGGTCCTCTGTGCAACCCAAGGCTAATTTGCACCCCATCTCTGGGACATCTCCCCTCTCCTTTATCTTCTGCCAAACTTGGGGCTCATCAACCCCAATCTCACTATCAGGCAGCTCTCTGCTCCATGCTGTTCCCAGCCAAGGCAGATTCTGGGTGCTTTGTGAGGACCCTCAAGAAGGCCCCTGAATCTATGCATCTCTAGATTCTTCACTATCTGCTCCTGGCCCTGGGTTCCAGCTCTTCCCTGAGCCTTCATTGTAGATCCCCCAGGAGCCAAGAGGAGCCACAGAATCAAAAGCCACTTTATTCTCCTGAGTGGTCCTAGTAAGAGTAAACTTCAGACTCTGTTTGGAATGATGTACTCGTAATCAGTTCCTACTGATTATTTGAGTCCTGGCCATCTGAGTGGTTCATACCCATGCAGTTCACAATCCTGAACTTATGGGACTCTCCCTTTGTAGCAGCTTGGCCACACCTGTGTCCATGGACCAGAAGGAGGACCCAGAGATGCATTGCAGAGCTGAGTGTCCACAGCCCAAATAGGTACTCACTCGCTGCCTTGCCTGGCAAAGCGAGATTAGGAAACTGATTCCTACTGGGAGGCAGGACAGGGGTGTCCCTGCAAATGCCTCTGGGATCTCTACCTGCTGGGAGACTTCGTCACTAAAAGGTTCTTAGTGCTGTCCCCAACTTTCTCTGCAGACATGGGACCTGAGCAGGCATAGCTTTGGGCTACCTGTTCCAGGGTAACTGACAACACAGGCCATCTGATAGTAACATTGGGCCTTGCCCTCACTGGGGAAAAAGCTAGGGAGTGAGGGACATGGGATTTGCAAGTGCCTGGGCTGGTGCCCTGCCTCTGCTCTGCCCAGCTGTACTAACCTCTGGGGCCTCGGCATCCTTAGCTCACACCAGAGCGTTCGGCACCAAGCTTGGCTCTCACCCTGAGTGAGCAGTAAATAAATAATTGCAAAGTGGAGGGTAGTGAATGAGAATTCCCAGGGGCCAAGGCAGAGACCAAGACCTGGTGTTCCTTCTGTGTGTCCACTGGGGCTTCTCTGACTCCTCATCCAGCCTAGGTAAGGCTCTTCTGGGAGCCCTGGAATGTATCAAATTCTGGGACCTCTTTGGGGCTCTCCATTTTCTTCCATACAGCCTTGGGCTGGAGAGTGTTCTACCCCTCCGTGTACAGCTGACTTCTCCTGTGTGTGGCGCAGAACACTTCCTCAGGAAGAGATCAAGGATTGCATGTGTGCAGGCGTTGCATGGCCCTTGCCTGTTGGCTGCATTCGATTCCAGGGCTGCGAAACCAGTTCAAACTCTGAGCCATCATGGAAGAATCTACTCTCACAGTTCTAGAGGACAGTTCTACAAGGCGGGGTCACAGTGACCAGGCCCCTGCATCTGTCTCCCTTGCTCCTGCTTGGGAAATCTCTCCTGGTTTCTGAGGGGACCAGCGCCCCTTAGTGGTGACGGCGCTGACCTTCCCCCTCTGCTTACTATCAAGAACTCATTTTCCCAGAAGCCACTCGCTTCTTCTTGAGCTATGACAGCCAATCCAGTATTCAGATTCTGAATGCGAAGGATTCCCCTAGGCGACGCCTACTTCGTGTATAAGCCAGCACTTGGCCTGTTTTCAGGGCTGTGCCATGTTGTTTTTCAATTGGGCAGCCCTGATATCAATACGTAAACTGCAGAAAATAAAACCGCTTTGTATTTCTTTCTCTGAGGGTCTAATTGAGCTATTAGCGTAAATCTAACAATTTCCTGCCTCTCATGTCACATGACATCATCCCTGGGCTGGCCTGTGACCTCCCCGGCCGCATGCTATTGCATTGGATGTAACCCGGTGATGGCTTCACACATTAAAGGTGTACCTAATAATTGGGTGTGGTGGTACACACTAGGCAGCCGCAGGAGGAACTCTGTGAGTTCAAAGGCAGCTTGGTCCACATAGCAAATACCAGACCAGACAACTCTGGCCAGGCCTGGGAATAACCAGGCCAAACCAGAACACTCTTATCATCTTTGAAGATCTTTCTGAGTTGAGAATGAGCCATCTTGGAGAGTCCACAGAACAAGACAAAAACAAACAAGAAAGGTGTGCCTGATGCTATCTGCAAGCCCCAGTCCATTGTTTCACGTTCCCATCTGCACGCTGGGGCAACTCCAAGCCGGTGAGCCTTTCTGCCTTTCCCTCTGCTGCTCCTGCTCTTGGCAGAGCTGTCCTCATCCCAGAGGATACAAACCTCCATAGTTTCTGGGCCTTTGCTGCCTGCCCAGGAGTGTCGGACCTGCTTTATGCCCCAAGGGAAAAGCCAGGAGCTTGGTCAGTGAATGCCACAGCAAGCCTCCTGGGACTTCTTGCTTTGCTCAGAGAGGCATCAGGCTGCCAGCTGACCCTGGGTGCTTGGCCATTGTCCGCAGCATTAACCAAGCTTGCTCATTGAGAATGTGCGCTTTCTCTCCCTCTCTCTCTCTCTCCCTCTCTCTCTCTCTCTCTCTCTCTCTCTCTCACACACACACACACACACACACACACACACACACACTTCTGCAAGGATCCCTGAACTGACTTGAGCTTCTGGGCCCCCGATCCTTTGTGATGCTAATTTCCTATATCTTGCTGGGGGCCCCTGGGGCTCTGGAAGCTGCCAGGCACAAAGGGCTTACCCAGCTAACAAGCCTGACACCAGCGGGGTGCTTCTGGGACCCGAAATGGGATGGATATGCTTTGTCCTCGCACCGAGTCCTTGCAATGCCTCGCTGTGGACCCAACCTAATGTTTTCTGAATGGCAGAGAGCTCTCCAAAGAAGGACCATCTGTGTTCTGGTTCTGCCTTGTCACCAGCAGGCCTGGCCAGGGCTGTCATGGTTTAGGCAGTTGAGAGACAGTTTTCTGGTTGTGTAGGGATGCGTGCGTGCGTGGTAGCAGGGCACATTTCACAATGGTGTCTTTAGTCCTGGGAGCCTTTGGCCTGTGCAGCGCCACCCGTGTGCAGTCACGGCTGTGGCGCTCCTGGTTCTGCACCAGAGATGCTAGTCGCTTGTGAGTCCTGCCGGGGCTCTCTGCCTGGGGACCGCTCGCTGCCTTTGCCCTCTGTGGACGGTCATTGCTCCAGTGAGTGACGTCTAATACAGCTGTGGAGAGAGGGTCTGTGACGCCATCACGGGAAACAGGAACTTTGCCTTTTTGAAAAAGTTAAAGAACCTCATGCAGAGGCTGTTGGGTGGCCCAGTGGGTGAGAGCTCTTGCTGTCAAGCCTGATGACCCAGTTTGAGCCCCAGAACCTACACAGTGGATCCCACAGGTATCCTCTGTGCCTTACACATATGTGCCTTACACAGATGCATACACACAAGCACCATTTTGTTAACTTAAAAAAAAGAGCTTCATGCAGGTCAATCTGACCTTTTTGGATATGGAAGCCTTCAGGAAGGAAGCCCCGGGGCTGCCCCTCAGCAGCTCCTGGCAGCCAGTACAGGGCAGTGCCTCATCCTCCTCCCTGGCTAACTGAAGAAAACCCCATCAGAGAGCTGGAGACACTGCTCAGCTGTTAAGAGCACTGGTCGCTCTTCCAGAGGACCCAGGTTCAATTCCCAGCACCCACATGGCAGCTCATGACCATCTGTAATTTCAGTTCCATGGAGTCTTACACGCTTCTCTGGCCTCCCTGGACACCAGGCACACAAGCGGTGCCCAGACATGCATGCAGGCAAAACACCCATATACATAAAATAATTTAAAGAGAAATATTTTTTTTAAAAACCCTACATATAAGAAGAAAAAAAGCAAAAGATCCCAAGGGTGAAGATCCCAAGGTTCTCCTTACAGTCCTTCCCCAGCTGTCTCTCCCCTCCCAGCCTGGCCTCTTTCCCTGTGCATCTTGTGGGTTCCCTCTGCTCCCCAGTCTGTCTTCCCCCTACCTGCACCTGTCCCAGAAGAAGCTCCTGCGTTTGATGGGGGGGGGGGGCTTGTCTGGATGAGGCAGGTGCTGAGGCTGGCCCAGGAACACTCACCCCAGGAACTACATACCCACCTGACGGGAGGGCCCTTCCAATGGTCGCCAATCCCAGATGAGTGTCCATCTTGTCTACTGAGCTCAGCTCGGAGCCATTGTCACCCCTCAAGTGGGTCCAGCTATGGCTACAATGTCCCACACCTGTTTGGTTTGTTTTCCTCCTCCAGGGCTGTTCTGTGTATTCACAGAGGCTCCCCACTTCTACCCACCCGGTCGAGGCACTTGAACCTCTCCCTCCTCATTCTAAAAGCTTACATAGAGTTGCACCCTTGTGATGATGGATAAATGCCCGCCCCGGAGGCTTGGCAGAAGCGAGATTAAACAGTGGGCTCTTGTGGTGTTTTCTGGCAGACCTGAGTTTGTCTGGGGCGCAGTGCCCTTCTTGTCTGTGACTCTCAGAAAGCAGGGCCGCCGCACATGCATACAGGGGGATGGGAAGACCAGGTAATGGGGTGCTTGGCCGTGTGGGTCTTGCGCGGGGTGGGGGGCGGGGTCCTGCGTGTTCCTATGCTTGGGTGCACCTCCTGGAATCTGCTGTCTGAAGTGTTTTAGGGTTCTCCACAGAGGGTAACTCGCGGAACGAGAACACAGAAGCCAGAGAGGCTTGCGGACCGAGTCTGAAGCCTGAGGGTTCCCGCCGGAGTTCTTCCACGTGGGAGCAGCAGAGAAGGGTCTTGGGAGAGGGGGCAAACCCAGCCCCGCCAGGTGGGGCTTCAAAATGGACACAACTCCCCGACGAGCCGGTGCGGGCCCAGGGCAGCTCCCGGGGGCGGGGCTCGGGCACCAGCGCGCCTCGACCCGGGCTGTGCGAGCTCAGAGCAGAGGGAGGCTGGAGATGCGTGCACCTCCCTCCTGCCGGACCCGCCCCTCCCCGCCCTCGCCCCACCTCCTCGCTGGGACTCCGCTCTCGCCCCCTCCCCCTGAGGCCCCGCCCATGCCCCGCCCCTCCCCTGAGATCCCTTTCCCACTGTCCCGCCGCAACCGCCGCTTCCCGGTCCCCAGCACCTCCGCCCCGCCCCCACCCTGGCTCCCGCTCCCGCCTTCCCTTCCCCCCTCCCCTTCTCTGGCCCCTGACCGATCGGCGGGCGGAGTCTGGGAGCGTGGCACCTGCGAGCCAGTGCGCTCGCTGGACGCGGAGAGGACGGTCCCGGCACAGACAGGTGTGCGCGGGGCTGGGGACGGGGCAGAGGAGAGAGGGGCGGTGAGACACCGAGGGGCCCGGGGACGAGGGTGGGGCGGGCTAGCGGGGAGTGGGACCGAGCTCGCCGCCCGGAACCATTCCTGTCTGGATCGCCTGGCTAAGGGACCGATCTCCCTAGGTCCCACAACCCCTCCCCGGCGGGAACTCCCTAAGTGCGTCCATTGCTAAGAGTGGGGTTCTTCTCACACCCCCGGTGCCACACGGAGGGGGATCCCCTCACACACCAGGCAAGGTGTCACGCGCGGGAGGAGGGCTCTTGCCTCCCCTGGACAAGTCCCAGAACCGCCCTCCAAGATCTCTCCAGCTCCCTCCAACCTGGCGATTGGACCAGTGTCCAGGGCAGATGCCATAGACGGCGAGGCTTGAGCCTCGATGGGCCTGGCTGCTTTGCCTTTTTACCAAAACAAACTTGGACTGCAGGTTAAAAATCTGCTCAAAGTCTCCCGCGAGGAGTTACTTTTTAATCAGGCTCTTGGCACAGCTACTCCTGACCCTCTCCGGCCCTGAGGCAGGAGACCAAATGCAGCCTGGCTTTAAGCCCCCTGGCCATCGCCAGTCCTGCCCCCAGACAGCTGCAAAGCCATGAGCCAGTAAAGGGTTAAGATGCCCAGCTGCCCAAAGGATGTGCTGTGAGGCGTGGGAGGCCCCAGGATGTGTGGCCCTGGCAACGGGGTCACCACTCAAATAACCATCCCTTCCCCTTGGCTGCTGGGTGCCGGGTGTGCGAGGCCGTCCCTTCCTGTAAGCAGGAGACACTTGGCCAGGTAAGAGTGGGGTGCTATCCTGGAGGAGGAGCCTCTGAGCTATGGGAAGGTCTTCTAATACACAGACCAAAGCTGGTCTCAGGACCTGAGCTTGTAAGAGGAGGGTTTCCAAGCTCTGCCTCAGCCTTGGTCAGCTGCAGCAGGAGGGACCCCGCTCAGTTCCTAGCGTTTCCCGAGCTCCGCAGACTAAGGCAGGGTTCTATTTTAGATTGTCACTGTTCCCCACGTGCAGCGCCTGACAGAGAAATGGTCACTCAAGCTCTCAATGTGGTCAAGAGCCGCTACACTTCTGGAAGATGGCAGAAGCCTTGCCCAACTGCCTTGGCAAACTCTATAGAAACAGAGACTTGTATAAAAGACTTACGGGGTGAGGGCCGTAGGGGTCAAGGATGGCGTCGGAAGCCCCTTTAGGCCTGTGCGTGCAGTCTCTGTGCTGAGGACCCTCGTTTCTGGGTGTCTATTCAGAGACCCGTGGGCCTTAAGAACCTCCAGAGCCTGAAGGGTGACCGAGTGTCCCTTCCCCATGCTGCAAGGCCTTCTGTGGACGGGTCCTAAGTCAGCTCTGTGTGAGGGTGCCCGAGTGCACATTTGTCTTGCGAAGCCTGGCGTCTTAGTCACCTCTGTACAGAGGTCTCTTCCTTGAAGGTTACTTAATTTCATTTCTGCAAAATGTGATGAAATACGAAACCAAGAGAGGCTCCTCAAGCAAGGAGCGGACCCAGCGACCTGGCTGTGCCGACCGCGGCTCTGGAGACGCGGCTGTCACCAGCGCACGGGTGACGGTGACAGGAATCCCATGTCCTGTGTTCCCCAGCTGCTTCTGTGCCATGTCCTGGCTTTACCCTTTCCGGTTTGGGTGATCTCTCGTGGTCCTCTCAGTGTGAGACTAGGGACGCTGAGTCCGTCTGCCCCCCTCTTATGGAAGAGACAGGAGTCTTCCTCTGCAGGACCTGGCATTCGGGTACAGAAGTGGTTGCTGCTATTTTCCCCTTGGAGAGAACCCCGGAAGGTGGGCACATGAAGTTGGGGGCTCTTTGTGGGGGCGCCTGTGAGAAAGTCACTTAGAGCAGGGCCACCTGCGTAGAGTGTTGGCTTCAGAGTATGCCACTATGGGCCATTGCCGAGGACCGGGGGCCTCTGCGGTCATCCGTGGCTCCAGCCTGCCACAGGCCTGGGAAGATGCAACGATTCTCCCTCCAGGCCTGTCAAGTGGAGCTTTCAGAACTTTGGGGCTTTGACAGGTCTCTTTTGACAAGAGCCCCTTGGACACCAAGAGGGCAGTCACCTTGGACCAAGTATCGAGAACCCAGAATGTTAAGTAGCTAGTCGTGAATTGTGGTCACCACGGTCAGCTCCGTGGAGTCACAAGAAACCGGTTCCTCCCCCAGAATTCTCAGGGTTACTTTGGAGTCCTAAAGGGCAGATGCTCAGAGACATAAGGAAGTGCCAGCCACGGAAAGCCGGCATTTCAGCTGGGGAAGCTCTAGGACTCTGACTTACCATCCACAACGTGTAGAAATTACCAAAGTTAGAAAGAGCAAAACCAAAACGAATCTACAAGGAAGCAACAGTGGACCCAGGGAGAGTGACTGCATCTCTTCACAGAGTTTCTGTGTCTGTCACAAGACAAACCAACCAGGGAGAGGCTCTGTGTGCAGGGAGGGGGTGGGGGCAGTATCCGTGATCCCGAGGGGGGCTGGAACCACTCATGTGAGGGGTGCCCCACCCTCCCACACGCACACATCCTTTCCGCTCTGTGTGGGCAGCAGGCAGAGTCACGGGGCCCAGGCCACCGCGTAGCCCATCCCTGAGGGGGTCGCCTCCTGTGCAGGTGTTGGCACTGAATCTTCTCCGGTGCTGCCCTGTGGTGCCGTGAAAGGCTGGAGTTATCCTGACAGTCAACAGCGGGTGTCTAATAAACACTGGCCAACAGACAGACCAGCGAGTCGGGAGTGAGGCTTTGCCTTCGACCTTCACTGCACTTAGCCAAGTTCCAGATACCTGGAGACTTCATGGCTGTGGATGGGTTTAACCTTGCCCTTGTGCGTGTGACACCTGTTGAGGCTCAGAATGTAGAGACCCAGGACCCGGGTCACCCAGACTGGCCTCTCATAGTGGATACAGAGTACCTGCAAGCTGTCAAACACCTGTCTAGAGCCTGGGTTTCTGCCAACCGTGAGACTGTAAAAGTGATGGATGCAGTCTTCAGGACTGATCTTCTGTGCCTATGGGCAGCACCAGCTGTAGAAGTCTGATTTCTGCCTCTCAGGCTGCCTGTCGCCCTTCTGCGGTGCCCAGCTGCTCGCTCTCCCTCGCTCTCTCTTCCTGACCATGAGCAATTCAGGCAGTTTTACCTCCGTAGTGGCATCCTTACATGTGGTACCCCAGGGGCTGGCGTGCCAAGCAGCCAGAGAAAGGGAAGCTTGAGCAGCAGGCATGCAGAATGAAGCCACCACTGGGACCTAAGGATGGCCTTAGGGGTCAGAGTACCCCCAAGCCTCGCACAGAAAGTGCCTGGGACCCTCTCTGATGTCCTTAGAGAGAGAGTAGGGACAAGACTCCAAGAGCAGACGCATCCTGGCTCACTTCAGACACCCTTCAGTCTGAACGCACACAGCCAGCCTGGCTTCTCCCCAGAAAAGTGTGGGACACCAACGCCCCCAACACAGATTAAAATTCTCTTCACTAGAATTTACAAGACTATAAAATAAAATATGGTTGGTTGGTTGTTCACCCAGGGAGCTTTCCCTTCCTACTTTTTATAGACACCTTGGTTCACAGAGCGCAGAAGCGTTCCCTGGTCAAGGGTCAGTTGCCCTTGGGATTCTGTCCTTCCTGAGCCTCTGTGTGCGGGGAAGGAGGGCGAGGCGGGCAAGACAAAGCTGTGCTGTGCGCGTGCTGCTCTCACCGCGTGCACACCGACCCCATGTTCGCTAAGGTCTGTCTCCAGGCCATTGCAGGGACAACCTGAGAAACTGCATAATAAACAGACAGGCAGGCAGAGGGTGACAGGGCATGCAGCAGGCAGCACGGATAACCGCAAAGGGACTTGTCTGGAGTCAGACAGGCAGATAGGCCAGCTGTCCATACCCAGGGCGGCTGGAAGCTGGGGAGGAGGTGGGGGAGCACAGACTTACTGGACACTTCCTGGAGCTACAGTGCCTGCCATGTTTGGGACCGTCGCTGCTCACTGGGTCGTGGGCATTCCCTGGCCAGGCAGCCTGCCTCCTCCCTGGAGGGCCCACACCATGAACAGAGGCTCTCAGGCCCTAGGCACCTTGATCACATTTCTAGGGCCAGATATCTTGGTACAAATCTCTATCCACCAGCAGCCAGACCACAGGAGGGACAGGCGGCAGAGCCAAAGCAAAGAAAGGCCTCTGACCCTGGTGTGGGTTTTCTCTGAAGAAGCAGGCCTGTGATGAGGAGGAGGTTGAAGAGGAATTTTGGAGTTGGGATCTTGATCATCCCACCTGTCCTGCGGGGAAGTCTCCTGCAGGCAGCGAGCGGCCTCTTCCAAGATGGAGCTGGGGGCAGAAGGGCTGAAGCAACTGAGGCAGGGCATCAGAGCTGGAGGGAAAAGCTAAAGGAGTGTTGCGAGGGAGGTAGATTCCCTGTGGCCTACACAGTGTGCCACGATGTGTTCAATGCTTCCTTCTCTCAGAGAGGCCTGTGGACACTAAGTCGACAGAGAGGGGGCCTACGGGGACACACACACACACACACACACACACACACACACTGCGGAGAAGTGCCCCGGAGAGCCTAGTGAGCAGTCGCCTGGAGCAGGTGACACTAGTTCTGGGACCTTTGAAACAGTGAATCTTTCTCTTTAATTCAAGATCACTTCCCAAAAGGCTTCACCAAGGTGTTTGCCAGATTTCCCTCGGAGCAGTACAATAATGTTTGTTCTGGACCCAGGAGCCTTTGCTTTGCTTAGAGGATTTAAAAATGTTTTGAGCAATCTGAAAAGCCACCAGCCTAGCTTTGAAAGCTTGCCCGGCCAGTGAGGCAGACATGAGAAGCCAGAGAACTGCCACTTTCGTGTCCTTGAAACAAGAACCTAAATGTCAAGGAGAAAGTCTAAGTTCTTCTCCCTTTCCCCTCTTAAGCAGAAGTGAGCCCTGTTTTGCTTATACAGCTCCTACTTCAGTGCCTAAGAGTGATGTTTGCTCGTTTGGTTGTTGGTTGGTTTCGAGACAGGGTTTCTCTGTTGTAACTCTGACTGTCCTGGAACTCACTCTGTAGACCAGGCTGGCCTTGAACTCATAGCAATCACCTGCCTCTGCTTCCTGAGCGCTAGGATTAAAGGCATGTGCCACCACCATCCGATTTTTTAAGTTTTTTTTTTTTAACTGAATATCAAGACAGCCCGCTACAAGCTGTTGAAATTTAGAGAATAAGCTTAATTTCACACACTTTATATCCACTTCAGAATAAATGCTAAAAGACTGTAGCTAGTGGTTTTGTTCTTGTCCGAAGAAACAACCCGTCCATCTTCCCTCAGCTTGACCTGGTTTCCCTTTGACATCGCAGCCTCATGTCCGACTGCTGGTGCTTTATCCTGTGCAAGGACCGCAGCCGAAGCAGCTCGCCATCACAGCAGCACCATGGGGCCTCGCGGGAGGACGCTGAGCACCAAGTGGATGTGTCAGATGGCATCAGGCTTGTTCCAGACAAGGCAGAGCCCACGGCCACAGCCCCAGGTAGGTGCTGGTGGGCTAAGCTTCTTTCTGATTCCCGCTGATTAGACTCTAAAGTCCTCTGCTCGGCCCAGGGCACCAGGCTGAGACCCTGGCTGAGCTGAGGGATTACTACGGGTTAGCCTGCTTTTGGGTGCAGATCGTCTCCTGTGGTTGTTGCTTGATGGCTACTTCAGTAACTATCGTAAAAGAGGTTGGCTCTGGTTAGAGCTTGTGAAAACATGTCTTTGGGTTTTAAATAAAGCACAGTATACCAGAAGGGGAAACATTCGTAGTCTTTGCTTCTTCTTTTTTTTTTTCTCTCTCTCTCTGTCTTTTAAAAAAACAAAAACCAAAAAACAAAACACTGTTGCTTAATTTGATGTTCTATCTTGACATGCAAGCCAGCTCCCTGCCACCAGAAAGGACAGAACTAGATAGTGTGAACCCCCAGATGTCCAGGGCACAGGCTTTCCCCAGGGTCAGTCATTTCGTTAAGCTAGTCTTGTTAGCCCATGGCCCTAGCCAAACTACAAGCCTGGGATATGAGAGGCCAGCCTTGCATTTACATACTCTTAACTGTGCTGAACCACCCAGCCCCAAGAGCAAAGCATGCAGCAGACTTGTGTATACTCCACCGAGGGGGAGCAATGAACTTGACCCCAGGGCTGTCTGATTCTATGACCAGGCATCAGTCTCCAAACCAGTGGTTTTCAGAATGTGGGTCGTATATGACCCCTCTTAACAGCCCTCTCACGGGGGTCCCTAAGACCATCTGCATATCAGATAATTACATTATGATTATAACAGTAGCAAAATTGTAGTTATGAAGTAGCAATGAAAATAATTCTATGGTTGGGGGTCACCACAGGAGGGACTGCATTGAAGGGCCGCAGCCTCAGGAAGGTTGAGAGCACGGCACTGGGCCTAAGGAAGCTCTCAGCCCTCTCCTTCCTGCCATCCTCGAATCTTCTGGCTGTGGCCCGGGCTAGTATCTGTGACAGTTGGTCTGGCTCTCAGTGCCAATTGGGCACATTGCTTGAGGCTTCCTCGTCTCCCCTGGGCTGTGTGTCTTGCTCAGAGTGTATGTGGTGACAAATCCTATAAGATTTAGGCCTAGTCCTCTTGTGCCACCTCTGAGAAATAGCTCTTCACCTGGTGACCATGGCTCGGGGTTCTCTGGACCCAGTATTGTGAGCCACACCTCTGCCTTAGCTGCAGGAGAGACTGCATCTTGTGGCTCTCGACAGGGTCTGTGGCTTCTATGGCTTGTGTTGCTGTTTCTGTCCCGCTGTACCAGTGACTGCCCTGTTGAGGGGGCTGTGAGGGAAACCCCTTAGCCCTGTTTACTCTGGGTGGAGTGTGACAGTCCCTCAGGGCTCAAGCCACTTTGGCTGTTCAAGCCTGGTGCAGTTGGCACTTCCCCAAGCTCTGGGGAGCCACACAGGCTGCTGGGCGTCACCCCACAGGGCGTGATCCTGACACACACCGCTGCCGACTCCTTCCTCCTCTCTTATGAGCTAGTCCTTCCTGATCTGGGCCGAGGGCCAGTGGGTGACCTGTGTACAAGCTCTGAGGGAAGGAACCAGGATGCTCTCCTGTCGCCTCGGTGACAGAGAAGGACTGTGATTAGGAACCTGTAGCCTGAAGTAGGCTTGGCACGACCCTTGATGGGTCACTGCTCCTGCTGTTTGCTCGCTTCCTTTCCGGTTACCTTTCCCAGATTATTCTAGAAGTCCTTGGAAGTCATGTAACTTGTGTGTCAAGTCATTAATTTTGATGGTGACAAAATATAACAGTTTTCACCCTGAATACTTAGTACATAAAGTATGCTCCCACCATCACACACACACACACAACAATCTCCAGCTCTCTCATCTTCCCAAACCCCACCCCTAGTCCCAGCCCCTGGAAGCCACCCTCTGGGTAGTTGGGGGCCATAGTGATGGTAATCTTTGAGTGCTGTCACCCCCTGGACCCATTCACTCAGCCATATCAGCCATGCTTCCATGTCAAGGCTGAGTCGGGTCCAGGGTGTAGATGGCCCAGCACATGCTTCCACTTGCATGTGAGTGGACGCGTGGGCTTCATCCCCTCCGTAGCCATTGCAAACAGTTCTGAATGTGGTGTGCTTTTCATCCCCGCGTGTCTCCAGAGGTAGGTGGTTGCTGAGCGGTTGGTCAGTTTGCAAGCTCTTACACAGGCTGAGTCTGCCAGCGCCATCTCTGCCGTTCTGAGGGCAGGAGCCTTGTGCACAGCCTGCTGTGTCCCGTCTACCATCACGAGGTCACGCAGAGGTTTGGACTGTGCTGGGTAAACACTGGTGAGCCTGTTTTCCACTGGCTTCCCACAGTCTGTGGCCTTCTGTGTAATCCTTCAGACTTCCTTGTTGCAGCATGCCACCGCAACGGGGTGCTTCGCCGGGATCCCCCAGACTCCGCAGTTAGCTGTCCGCGATGTCTGTGGGAGGCCTCAAACACATTCAGGGGTGGGCCCCTTTCAGGATCCCATCTGGCTGGCCAGACGCCCGCTGCTCAAGGCAGCTACCCGGGCAAGATGACTTCATGAAAGGCCGCAGCCCAACTCAGTGGCCTCGGGACCTTGTTCTGCCCTCGGCCAGGCTTCGCCGTGCCCATCCTCACCACAGGGCTGCTCTTGCTATGGAGCTACCCCTCCCGTGCTCTGTTCTGACTCGGCTAAGTAAGTCCAGCCCCTGGGCCTCCGACCCTGAGGTTCCTCTGCGTTCACTCCTCTCTGTGGTCAGAGCAGGCTTTCCTGAGAAAATCACTTCCTTCCATGCTAGAATGAAGCCGCTCCACCCACCAGCGCGGGCTGTGGCGGCTCTGCTTCCCAGCACACTGTTCTGTGTCTCACTCTCTAAGATCCAGCCAGGCCTGGGTCCTGGGTCCTCCGAGTTTCCCCAACACCGGAGTTTCTTGCTGGACCATCAGCACGTCACCCGATTAGTAGGCAGTCTGTTATTTGACCCCCCACCCTCTCAGCCAGACCTCCCAGGACACGCCTCTCGGCATGGCATCTTGGTAGGCCTCTGTTGTAGACTGGGTGTTGCTGCTGACCCTGCCAAGGCCTGTGTCTGCCCCATTGCTCATTCCTCAGCAGTAAAAGCAGGGCTGCAGCTGGGCGTCTGTTATCCTTACCTGGGAGCTGGAGGCAGGGGATCAGGTTTTCAAGGTCCTTCTCAGACATGTAGAAAATCAGCCTGGGCTCTTGTCTCAAAGACAAACAAACAAACAAACAAACAACCCTCAACAGAAACCAAAACCAACAAAACAAACAAAAAACACATGAAGCCACCTCTGTAAGAATGCCCTTGGAGTGGGTGGCCCCTTGGATTGGGATAGTATCCCCATATGTGTTCTCTCTCTCTCTCTCTCTCTCTCACACACACACACACACACCCCTCCACATAGCCAACATACAATGCCATGCGTGTTGGCATATAACATACATGCACCATGTATGTTGGCAACACACGGGCCAAGCTGTTAGCTTCTGGAGTGGAGAGTCAGTGCTGTCCTGTACTCTCCCCTGCCGGAGGCCAGGGATGTACCCAGCATGGGAGCCAGGCAAGAGCCTCCCTCCAGAGACCTCTTCTCTAGCCAGGTACACAGCTGAACACAACGGGGACCTCTTCAGAGCAGACCCTCAGAGCTCGGGGAGGACCGGGTGCCAGGGAGCCCACTCCCTGGTATGCAGCGTTATCTCCCGGTGGCCTTTCCTGTCTGTGACCGCATGCAGCCCAACTTGATGCCTTTTATATGACCCCTGGGCAGGGGCTGGAGGCAGGGCTGGGTGGAAAGAGCAGGTTAAGAGAGACTTAGTTTCTGCCTTGAAGAATAAAGATGATGGCGCTCAAATGCAGTCAGCCCGCTGAAGGTGTGTTTGGAAGGAATATGGCCTCAGGAATGGCAAGCGGAAGGAAATCAGCTTCTTTACTCTGTGGTGCTTGGGGGTCCTCATGACAGCTTGCCGGAGAACGGATTGTCCCGACTGGCTATTCGGGCAACACATCCTGTACCCAGTGGCTGCAGGGTGTTGCGTCCTGTCTTCTCAGGCTAGGACTGGGGCATGCAGCCTGGGGAGGGCCCCTGACCTAGCTCCTTGTCTGGAGAGATGCTCTCTGACAACCTCAGGGGCTGTGGGCGTGCAGCTTCCTGGCTCTTTGTGAAAATGCCCCGGGAGACTCTTCGCCTCTTCCTCGTGTGCATTTAGTGTGCAGTTCCGGTGTGGAGGAATGATTCCAGCAGCGGTCTATGGAAAGCAAGACTGGTGAGCCAGCGGCTCACGCCTCACTCGCTCGTCTTTCCTGGGTAGTGGGCAGTCTGCGGGGCTTGTGCAAATGGTGCTGGCAGCCTGGTTGCAAGTGATTAACTCCTCATCCTAACCTTCCTAAACCCTTAGCATCTTATCGCTTGTGAGTTTCTGTTATTCGAGAAGCTGGCAAGAGCTCTTGATGGTTTTGGAAACCATTTTTGGCAAAAGTGTGCTTACGGTCATTTGGGGGCTGGTTCGTGTGTTACCAGTCAAAACTGAAAGTATGGTTAGCGAGTCTCATCTCTGCTGCCAGGTGGAGGGTGAGGGTGGGGTCCAGTGGGGCCCCAGGCTGCGGGGTACCACTTCTGGGCTTGCTGGGGCTCACCCTGACCCCTTCCTGTCCTGGAGAGTCCACAGGTCCTGCTCTGCAGTCTGTTCTGACTCCTTTTGTTCCTGGATGGTCTGAAGAGGACTGGCCAGTGTGTATCACTGCTAACTAAAATGAACAGTGTGTGTTCTCTGGAGCAGGTGATTATGAGTCGCTGCGGGGACTGTCCTCCGGGAGGGGACAGCATGCCTGAGCCACCTCAAGGGCCCTGCTCACTCCCCACCAACCTGCAGTGCAGCCATGAGCCCGGAGACTTTGCTAGCATTTCCTCAGGAACTTTGTGCATTTTCCATCAACTATGAGCGGTTCCTGTAGAATCTTCCATGAGAATCTCAAATTTGGGATGTTCTCTGTGATTCAGGGGATGTTTAGGAAACGCTCCTCTGAAGTCTGTGCTTGACCTTGACGCACCAAAGGGGACATGCCAGCCACTGTGTGTTATTACATACATGTGTTACATACGTGGTCATCATTGCGTCTTACAGACACTCGATGCCACCTGGGTTGCTGGCTTTGCCCTGAATTAGTCTCCCTGTGTAGACGTGTTTCCTCTCCTGCCATGCCCACTGTGGACCGATGATGAGGAAGAGTCCCCGGGCCCTGGTGGTCACCGTCTCCCTAGGCATTTCTGGCCTCTAGTGGTTCCCACTGTTGACGTAAAAACACAGCTCTCATCCTAAAGGGACCAAGAGCCAGGCTGAATGACCGTGACTGGGGAACACAGATTAAGTCACCACAAATTCCATGTTCCAGTGCCGAAGCTGGTTCATGAAGTTCTTACAGCTTCAAAGAATAAAGAGCGTCATAAAACAAGACAACTTTAAACTACGTTGGTGGCTGCATTCTGAGAAGCGGGTACAATGAGGTGGGGGAGGGGCTATTTTATAGGCCTAAGCTGTTATCCGATGACATTCTTAGCGCCTGCTACGGTCCTAGCTTCTATTGGTTTTTATTTGTTATCATGGTATTAGTTCAGATACAGGGGCAAGAGATGGCTGTTCCAGAAGCTAAAACTAGCTCAAGGTAAAGTAATTTGCCTCGGAGCCTACAATACTGCAGTCTCTCCACATCATCTGCCCATGGGTCTCTGCAGACACAGACTCCTTCCAGGAGTCTTTTGTTCACAGCCAGACCGAGCTTCTTTGCAGGAATCTTTGTTCACACCGCAGAACCGCCTGTGCTCCCGGCACACAGTCTCACGGGTCTCCACCCAGCACCGGGCGCCTCGAAAGCTTTCTCGCCAGTGTCCATGGGAGCTGGATGCCTAGCGCCGTGTCTAACATGGGCTGACATGGGTTGAAGGGTCATCCGCAGCTGAAGTAGGACCTGAGGTGGCTTTGAACTCTCACCCCTGTGCCGCCCTGGTGCTCTGATAGCGTCCACAGCGGGGGAACTAGATGTCCTGCTGGCAGGAAGTGGGCCGCCAGTGGGTTTGTTCACCAGTGACAAACAGAGCTGGGGTTATCGGAGTCAGTTAGAGAGTGTGTTCTAATGTGTTCTAACAGAGGCAGGGGAGGGGAGAAGAGCACCGGGGGACTGCTCTTTCAGAGGACCCAGGTTCGATTCCCAGCACCCACATGGTGGCTTACAACCATCTATAACGCCAGTCCCAGGGGATCCGATACCCTCTTCTGGCCTCTGAGGGCACAGCATGCATGGGGTTCACAGACATGCATTCAGTCAACCCACCCATGCAAATAAAATACGCATAAAAATAAAGAGGGAGAAGAGACGCGTAAATGTAACCACAGAGCCCCTCCTCCCACGTGGACCTGACGGACGGTGCCATTGGAATGGGGCCTTTATGGCTATAGAGGAATTAAACACGTCATCACGAACAGAAATCCCAAGACCACGTCTAGAAATTAAATCAGGAAGTAACCCAAACGTTGTCATAAGGATTCGTGAACCGGGATGTTTATCAGAGCTGCTATTTGTAGATTTGAAAAATTGAAAGGAAACAAAATTATGGCTGTAAGGGTTTGGCCAAATTATTTGTCTGTTAGGATTAACTGTCTACTGTATCTTTTGCTATGAATAAAACCCTCCGCAGTAAGAATGCCCTGTGACAGGCTGCCCCGTGGCACAGATGTGTGTGGTTGCGAGATTCTCCCCGTGAGCGACCTCTGACCCTGTCTCGGGAGGCCTCCTTAGCTGTCTAATGTCTCCTCGAGTAGGGCCCTGGAATTTGTCCGTGATGCTTGTTTCTGAGAGATCTTTTGCACACAGGCTGTGCCTGCTGGGACCGCTTACACCTGAGAGGTGTTTCATTCTGAATCAGTTCTCATGGGGGAGAGTATCCATGGGAGAATCTGCCTGGAACCCCGCCGGTGCCACCTTTGGAGGAAGGGCTGCAGACACATGAAGCCAGGCCACAGCAGGTTATGAAAGATGTCTGTGGTCACTTGGCCCCGCTGCTGTCCACCTGTGCTGCGCAGGCTGTCAAGGCGGAGAAGGCGTAGTGCCAAGAGACAGAGAAAAGGAATCAGGAGGGGCTGCGGCGAGGCTGCTCTTTGCAGGGCCTGCACCCAGCTGACCTCCTTCCCCAGCTGGGCTCAACCTCCTATTTTCTACCACTTCTCAATAATGTCGTGGGGTTTTCACTCCATCCGTGGTCAGTCCATTGATGAAGTGGAAACCCCCACGATCCAGTCACATGCACCTTTGGGGATCCCTCTTCAGATCTAAACATCACAAGGACCACACTCTGGGAAAGACTCAGCCCTGGTCTGAGTGGGCATCCCTGCTGACCCAGGAGACAGGACTGGACCTGTCTCTCGGAGCCTGGCATTCTTCCATTGCCTCTTGGGGGTCTTAATATGAGGCACAACCACACCTTCTGGATGTGTTTACAGTCAACAACAGGGTGCCCCTGTGATCTTCTTATAACTGACATGGCCCAAGTCAGCTCAGACTTCAGTGCTGGGACACCACTCACCAGTGAGGGGGTCTCAGGCCCTCTGATTTACACAGTCAGGAGGGCCCTTGTACCAGCCTCTCCAGGCTTCAGGCTTTGCCTCTGAGTCTTCATTCCATCTGCCCTCTCCACTTCACCCATCTGACCACCCCTCTACCCACCTCTCTCCCAACTCTACATGGCCTCCCTGTTCCCTGCCTGTGACCTATATTCCTTCCCCACTCTACAGGAGCTTCTTGACTCGCAGGAACAGGCCACTAAAAGGCACCTAGACATCTGTTGTCTGGACTAAGGCCTCATATATATCCTTTGATTCTTCCCATCTGCCCAGAGACAACTTGACTCATTAAGTTCGTGGAAAATTGGAAATCCATACAACATAACCGTTAGTCTATGCATTTTCCCAGTTACATATTCACAGGGAGGTAGTCAGGAAAGATCCTACCATTTCTAGGATGTTTAAATGTAATTTTCTTGTAAACATGTTAGAAGTCAGTATTTCCTTTTTGAAGAATACTTAGAAATGCTTGTGTGGAAAGCATACAGGCCCTGCCCCGTGGCTGTTGTTAGATGTGTCGGTTCCTGTCCAGCTGGAGCCGCTCTGGGCCTACAGAGACTGTCTTCTCAGGCAGGCCCTTGGCAACATCATCCATTCATCTTACCGGCACCATCTGGAACTCTGAGAAGCAATTTTTTTTTTTTTAATTTATAAATCAAGTAGACCATGAAATGTATTTGAGATGCAATATTAAATTCCCTCATGTTTTGAAGGGCCCAATAGCCAGTCTGATTCTCTATGAGATCTCTTCACTGCAGCCTGAACACACGAGTCATGCAGATTTCGTGGTTATTTTCCTTCTTTACTGTAGTAAGCAGACACTGAGTGGCTCCACGCCTCTGCTGAATGCAATGTGCCAGCTTATGCGGTGGCTTCTGTCTGTGTGGGCGCCCCTGCTGAGCTCTTCCTTGCATTTGGTGGAGGGGTGACCTTTGGATGTAAGTAGAATGTGAACAACCGCTTGCCTTCTGGATAGTAACCCTGTTTATGGTCAGCAAAGGGCTGTAGTAGTTAGGCTGCTGTGCGTCTCAGCAAGGATGACAAGCAGACATATTCATTGGTGCAAACCCTTCCAGACCTCAGCAGAAGGAACCACCATCCTGCCCAACACCATCGCAGACAGGAACCCCGAGCATCTGAGCTCAGGTGTTTTTATTGATCCAGAACTCCTTAGTTGTTCTACTGATAGCACGTGCAGATCATTAGCAATCAGACGTCCCTCACATAAATCCAACACCTGCAGACAATGCAAAATGCCCTCACCCAACAGTGCACAAAACAATTACTTTATACATAACTAAATATAAACTTCTACAACAAAGGGGGGCTCCAGAATCTACTTGCATCAGACAGCTCACACTTAACAGCTTTCTGTCCCTTGTACAAAAGGCAGAGAAGTCTGTCGCCTCGCTGAGGGATTGCGCTTGGCTGGGATGAAGGATGGGAAGAGCCATCAGAGTGCAGTTCTTTTGTTGTCTAATGCAGACCGTTTCTTCCCTTTGCTGACACAGAATGTAAAGGCAAACTTAGCAGTTGGGAAGAGCAAAATCTATGTGTGTGTTGCCTGAGTATGAATGTGTGTGTGTCGTATGTTTGTGTGCGTGTGTGTGTTGTGTGTGTGTGTTGTATGTCATGTGTGTATGAATGTGTTTGTGTGTATGTGTGCATGTGTTTGCATGTGTTGTGTGTCGTGTGTGTGTGTGTGTGCATGTATGAATGTGTGTGTGTGTGTGTATGTGTGTGTATGAATGTGTTGTATTGTGTGTGTGTTGTATGTCATGTGTGTATGAATGTGTGTGTATGTGTGCATGTGTTTGCATGTGTTGTGTGTCGTGTGTGTATGTGTGTGCATGTATGAATGTGTGTGTGTGTATGTGTGTGTATGAATGTGTTGTGTTGTGTGTGTGTTGTATGTCATGTGTGTATGAATGTGTGTGTATGTGTGCATGTGTTTGCATGTGTTGTGTGTCGTGTGTGTGTGTGTGTGTGTGCATGTATGAATGTGTGTGTGTGTGTGTATGAATGTATGTGTGTGTATGAATATGTTGTGTTGTGTGTGTGTGAGTGTGCACATGTAAATCTGCGGGTCACGGTGTGGCCAGTTATAGACACTCCTGAGAACACATCATCGCCGTGTTGGGCTGTGCTAAAAAGTCCAGAGTGCACAGTCTAGATAAGACATAGGGCCAGGTGCCTTTAACAGGAATCCTTGAAGACAGGAACGAGTGGATAGACTGCTGCCTGCTGCCTTTTCACCCAGAGGGAACACTAGGCTACCATGAGTATCCAGTGAATGTGGGAGCCGACAAAAGGAAGAAGAAGCCCCTGTTCTGGGCTTAGTGATATGGAGGCACAGTGCCTGCTCTGCCAGTTCAGGGGACCCTCACCTGGAACAGTAGAGGAAGGACTTCTAATTCTAGGGGCAGGAACAGAGGAGAGGGAGGACTGCCAAGCTCAGTACTGCTTAGCATGGGGTCTGAGAGCTAACGACCCCTGAATGAGAGGCGAGAGTCATGCCACACACCCCTGCACAGGCAGCATTCAGGATGACAGACAGATGGGGCAGACAGCACCACAGAAACACTTACACACGTGGGCATATCTAGATATGGACACTCATGTATACAACACAGACACACACATGTGCATGCAACATGGATACAAACACACACACACAACACAGACTCATGCTGACACAAACATGTGGACATACAGACATAGTCTTACACATGCACACAACATGGGAAGTCACATGATTCACATACCACACATACACATAGATACATGTGCACACAGCACAGACACAGAGACACCTTTGTGCACACAACATGCCTGCAGGCCGCAAGACCCTGCCTCAGTGCTGAGGAAATGCGTTGATTTAGCTTCCCTTGCTTTAGAAAAGCTCTCAGACGCAAAGGAAAAACAGCTCACTGGATCCTGCGACAGGACAGTCGTGCCCAGGATGTGCTCAGAAACCCGGAGTGGTGCTAGCGAGGGTGCCAGAGTGAGACACTCAGGTAAGCCGCAGAGCTTACGCAAATCCCCGCTCCGGGGAACCGGTCCCCAAGGCCACTGGCAGAAACATGAAGGATGTTGGCAGTGTTTGTGAAGACGTGAAGTCCTGTGGATTTCTAGTGTCTTGTACCTCAACATCCCACCCCTGTGGGTTCCAGAGAATCCCATCTCAGAAGCTAAGGAGGCTTGCCAGAAGAGACGCCATTATTTTTACAAGCGCTGGTGAGTTTGTGGAACCAGCTCTGTCCTGTTGGCACCAGGGACACAGGAGAAATGGTTGTCAGGTCCCTGAAGAGCTGAGCCAAACCTGAAGACAGTCATCCGGGAACTGGGAGCAGAGGAGCCCTGGCCACCACTGAGGATCCAGACGTGCGAGCCTCCGTGTTGTCTTTCAGGTGGCTGTGGTTCTATGGGAAGTAGTCACAGTCGCGACCAACCGTGTCCAACCTGGGACCTGCAGACCACATGATCACGGATAGCTGTGAGTGCAACCAGTCGTGAAATTGTACACAAACTTAAAACACTGACGGGTTCTGCTGGTGTGTGGCGGTCTCCATGCCCTGCACAGCAGGCAACAGAACCAGCAGACAGAGCATGCGCCTCCCCGGAGTCACGGTCACCTGCCAGCTTCCCTCTCTCTTCTGTGTCGGTGGAGAAGCCACCCCATGCTATGGCCTGGAGGGCTGACCTGGCATCTGGACATTACTGATCGGTGGCAGTTGCTTAGCTTTTTCCAGTTTGTACAGATGCTTCCTTCCCCCCGGGCAACATTCATTCTTCCTGGTTGTCTTGAAACTTGCCGGGAGAAAACTGAGTAAAACCCAGTGCTGGAAAAGATACCCAGAACCATGTCGCGAGAGAAACAGGGATCGGACCCCTACCACGTACCTATTGCCGCTAACCCTGGAAACTGACCAGCTGCTCTGACAGACTTGGGCATCAAACTCCACTAAGAAGGCAGCTTAGAGGACACGGAACCCCAGCGCGTCAGCATGGAAGACAGAGAACTACACTCTGCCTGTCCAGCGGTCCTCCCTGGCATCTACCCAGAGGAGAGAGCTCGCAGCCTCAGGAAGCCTGTATGAGTGTGTACGGCAGTGTCATTCCCAAGCCCGAAAATGTGGAGGTTCCGGTGTGCTCCCAGACGAAGTAGGCAGTGTCTACACAAGCTAGCCATCCAGACGATGAGGGGATCTCACCCTGGGGTAAGAAGGGGCATGAAATAACCTTCAGCACACTCCGCTGAGCAAAAGAAGCCAGTCTGAAGGCTCTGCTGTGGGACCCCACTGTGACACTGTGGGCAAGACGCCGTGGAGACAGCAGAAATGTCAGTGCTGACTGGGGAAGATGGGCTGACTACAGAGGATTTGGTTTGGGGTATTTTTTGAGACAAGTCTCGGGCTGGCTTTGAACTCATAAGCTGTGTTTGGCCTCAAAGTTCAGCACAGATCCAGCTTAGAGGATTTCTGAGGCACTGAGGCCAATGCCAACGTAATAATGGATGGGCACTGGTGTGGCCTATCAAAGCCCATAGACTCTCAGGCTGTGAACAGTGACTAAGACATCACGGGAGGTCCGAGGACTCCTAGGAGTGAGGACTGCCAAGAGAATCCACCATCGCAAATGGACAAAGCCCTTCACTGGAGGGCAGCACTCTCAGGACCAGCGTTGGAAACTGGACAGAGTAGAGGCCTGAAGAAGAGACAGGAGGAGCTGTTCATGAACCCTGATCTTGGGTGAGTTCTGTCCTGTGAGAGCACAGGTTCACCTGCTGACTGTCGCGTGCACCCTGACCATGATCTGAGTGACAAGTGACGGTGGGGAGGGAGGTAGCGGTGGTAACAAGGAAGCAGGGGAAGGGTGGTAACTGCTGAGATGTGGAGTCCTCGTGGGGATCCCCTCTGGCTCAGTAGAGATGCAGGTGGTCACCTTCAGAAATCTGTGCGCACCCTCGTATATGCCCTTGTGTCCTTCCCTGACAGCTGGCTGGGCCTGGAGGCATCACCCCAGCACCAAGGAGCCTACCTGGTGGCACCCTCTTGTTTAACACCCCCTCCAATGAAAGGATCAGGATCCTCAGAAAAATGGCTGAATCTAGAATGAGGACAGGAAACACAGACAATGACCCAGCATCTCTTGGTGCCAGAGAGTCAGGAAGTACTGAAAAATATCCCAAAGCCACAATGACGGGGCAGGTCAGAGGGACACAGGCGCCTCGGGAAGAGGCCAGCTAGCCCAACACGGCAGTGATGAGTTCAAAGTGAGTCTGGTGAATCCTGATGCAGAGTGCAGGTAACCACTCACCAGCCCACACGCCCGACAGAATAAACCGCAGAATGAACCAGTCCTGCTGGGGAGATGAGGCAAGCGCCCTTTGCAGAGATGTCACTGGTGTAGCTACATCTAACGGCATCTGGTCCCTACTTCCTCCAAGCCACAAGGGTGGAGGTTACAGCATGCAGAGAAGGAAAGCCACTGCGAGGTGAGGGGGGCCGCCACACCCATGATAACCCCGCCACACTCTCTGAAGTCACCCCCCACCCCTGTAAGACTTCGGGTTCAACAGAAGTTACCCATTCGTGCCCAGCAGTGTGACAGACGGGCAGGGCATCACAGGGGCAGGCAGGGCAGCATGGGAAGGCTCCTGCTGGGCGTGGTTCTGGTGAAGCCTGCCTTGGTGCATCAACAAGGCCGGCGGACACTACATCAGCCATGCCTCCACAGTTCCGAGTGCATGGCTTCCTCCAGCCAGGAGGACACTTCTTGGTGTTTTCCATTATAAAACTGTTAGGTCTTTAGGAATATCTTGACATTTTTGTGTAAATCTTGCTGTTACAGTGTTTTTTATGGTGATTTGAAACGGATTTACTTTGACACCAGTGAAAGCACTATACTCATTCTTTCTTACCCATATATCTTCTGGGGACAGGAGATGTCTTCTGCAGTGTTGTCCCCAAGTCTGGACATGTGAAAAGGCTCTATATCTGAGCTAAGATGAATGTGGAATTCTGCTGGAACTCCCCCAGGTAACCAGATGGCATTCCGGGTGCCCACTGCCCACGGCCAGCTTGTGCAGAGGGAGCCCTGGCTGCCTCATTCCATTTGCTGCCTGCTGGCTATGTAGGTCAGCTCTCCATGGGTCTCAGGACTGCATTAAAATAGATGACTTTGACTTCAAACTTGAAACCAACATGCCAGTCACTTAATACAAACCCTCTCCTAAGTGTGCACACATCCGAAGAAGAAGACTTATGTGTAGTTCCATGTGTGCTGTTATAAGTGTCAAAGCAGCTACAGGGCTTGCACTGTGTGCCCCCTGCACCAGTGCTGCATATGGGGCAGAAGTCAGTGGTGGGTTCGTGGGTGTGGGAGCACTTGTCCTCATGTGAACACGCTCTGTCTGTTGCTTAACTGTTGTGCAACCCTATCTCAGGAAGCACTGTGTGTAAGAGATGGACCCTCTTGCTGCTGGAGCTGTAATGCCTCAGCCCACCCAGCTCCTGGGCAGTGGTCCATAGCAGGGTGACCTGGGGACCCCCAGGGTACGCGAGGCTTAGAAATGACATCCACCCACTGCCTGCCTGGGTGCTACCACACGGGGTAAATGTGCCCTCCTGTCACACTGTCATTCAAGAGACCGATGCAGAAGGACTGTCATGAGTCTGAGGCCAGTCCGGGCCACATAGTGAGATGGGAGGGGGGAGGGGGGGAGAGAGAATATAATAGACTGATAATGGCCATTGCAGCCATAGCTAACTGCAGGGTGGCTTAAGAATGGGGATCTAGTCCCAGCCCACTCGGGCTTCTGCACTGTGGTCTGTCCATGATACACTAAATTGTACATCTGAGTTACAAAGAGGCAAGAAAAGGAGCAGCTTATAATAGGCCATTACTCAGTAAGTCCTGGGCATGCTCCTGGGAAGAGGAACAGAAGCCTCCAGGTATGTGCAGTTTCCTGATGCTCACAGACATGCAGCTGCAAGTGTGGATGCTGGCAGCCGGCAGTGTCATATGTGCCCGGGTGTGTGCTCAGTCACCTGTGGAGGGGACGTGACGGTGATATGTCAGGGTGTGTACCTCAGTCTTCTGTGGACGGCCTCTGTGATGGCATGACAGTGTGGACGAGCCTGTGAATCCTTGGTTTCCAGCCCAGCACAGCTTGATGTCCTTTAGGGCTGACCATGCTCCTTAAAGCTCCTGGCTTCTGCTCACTGGGTACCCTCCAGTATAAGCTGCTTTAACCCAAATGCCCACTAGGGGGCAGAGCAGCCACAGCAAGCCACTGCTTCTACACCCAGGCTGGTGTGCCTCTGGGAACTCTCTAGAGAGCAGCTCTGATGATGCCGTCATCTATGTGTGAGCGTCAAACACAGGCTTCTCAGACAAAGTTTGGTACAGAAAAATCAAAGATAAGCCATATCTTTGCACTGAGTCTGTGTGTGCTTGCATGCTGCCCCCAGAGCTGACGTTATCTGCGCGGTCAGCCCTCAGCCTGTAGAGCCAGGGCTGGACAGACCCCCTGCCAAGTGCAGACCTAGAGAGCGGAGGGGCATTGAGGGGCAGGCTGCAGTCTGAGTGCTCACCGCTCAGTACCCAGGTTCCTCCTACCCGTGCTTCTAGTTTCTTCCCCAGGAAAGGAACTGTCCCAGCTCCAAAGAGACCTGCGGTGGGCTCAGAGTTGCACAGGGGGCCAGCATGAACCTTCCAGAAGTTTCCTCTGGGCTCTGAAGAAGGTACTGCAGGTTTGTGGGAGGGGGGGCACTGTGGTAGAGTTAAGGGGTCAAGTTGTCTGCTCAGGGCTGTAGGGCTATGTGTAGGGTTGCTTAGGAAGGGCGGAAGGGCTGAGGGTGGAGGGCATGCATGGCTACTGTCCAATGGTCAGAAGAAGACTGAAACAAGCAAAATTATCAGGTTAATCCACATTGTCCATCCTATTCAATCTTTATTTTTCCTGCCTCTCCATGGGGAGGAGACTGGAGCAGAGCTAGGTAGGAGGGGGCCAGTGTGTCGGTCCCTTTCCAAGTGTGACTGGGTGGCTCTGTGTCAGGTTTGGGGCAACCAGGAAGACAGAGGCAGCCAGCGTCTTCCCAGCCCAGCTTTCGGAGGTGTCCCTGATTGGACCAGGGACACTTTAGGTGGGCTCTCACATCAGCAATGACCCCGTGTGTGCCATTCCTTCCTCTCAAGAGAGCGCGCCAGCGTTCTCTCCGGACCTTTACCCTTGTCCATTTGTGTTTGTTGACGTCGTAGAGTTTTGGGGGCTGTACTAAAATCACATCGACCCTTTCCGGTATCCACGCTTTGTTGTAAATGGCTGGGATCCATGTGGGTGCCATCTTTATACATGGCCTAAGACCAGCATGTGTGTCTAGATCCCACTTCTTCTCTTCAGGTTATGACAGGACTCCAGCCTGGAGTGGTGCAGCCTGGGAAGCCTAACCCATTCCGCTTTAGCCTAGCCCTGTGCTCCTGTATGTGCTGTATCTCGGGGAGCAAAACCACGGACATGTCCTGGCAGCAGACGCTAGAACAGCGGGCGGAGAGAGAGGTATCTGTGCCTGTTCTCCGGGCCCTCCAGACTCCTCTGAGAGGAAAACGGACCCGAGGTTACCTGGAGGTCACAGTTTCCTCTGAGGTAGAGGAACCTGCAGGACAATGAACTTTGTTGTCTTGGGAATTCTTCTGATTGAGCTCCCTGGGGACCTGGAAGCCGGGTATATCGAGAGTTCACTAAGAAAGGCTGCAGAGGATGCACGAGCATGGCTTCCCAGACACAGGGAGCTGCTTGTCCCCTGTCATTTAGTGCAGTGCTCTGGAATCCAGCAATGGGGAACGGAAGGAAGGCGTGCTGGGACCTCATGTCCCGGGAGTTGTGACTCTAAGTTCTGGGCTTTCTTTTCATTTCTTGAACCCTGGATTTGGAGCTAGCCTAGTCCACTGTGCAGCTCCAGGAGCTAGCCTAGTCCACTGTGCAGCTCCAGGAGCCAGCCTAGTCCACTGTGCAGCTGTGATAAAATGCCACAAACTGGACTGTTTATAAAGAATGGAAGTTCATATTTTAGAGGCTAGGCAGTCTGAGGCCAAGGACCAGCGTTGGGGGAGGGACTTGTTGAGCCTCTAACCCCCCACCACCCCGCCTCCACACACACACAGCTTAAAGCAGAAAGGCAGCTGGGAGACACAGCAGGGGAAGGCTGTTTATAAGACCTTCATCCCAGGAGCAGAGGAGGAGCACGCCTGGCTATAAAAGCCTGTAACTTAGGGAAAACCCAGGGATCTGGGACACTGAAAACAGACTTGGAGAGGAAGAGTCAACAGAGGATTTGATCTGAATTCTTGTTTTTGCTGCACGGCCAAGGCAGAGAGGGTCCACAGAGGACCTCCTCAGGAGTGACGGAGGACTTCAGAACAGATGCCACATGACCCTTGGCCCTTTGGAAGGAGGACAACTTTCCCAGTTGGCTCCAGAGAAGCTGGGCATGGGAGGTGGCTGGGAAAGAACCAACGGTGTTTGTTTGCTTGCTTGCTATTGGTTTTTTGAGACAGGGTTTCTCTGTGTAGCCCTGGCTGTCCCGGAACAGGCTGTCTGTAGACCAGGCTGGCCTCAAACTCAGAGATCTATCTGCCTCTGCCTCCAGAGTGCTGAGATTAAAGGCATGTGCCATCACTGCCTGGCTCTAAGTTTTAAGTTAAATGGATTCCATAATTGAACACAAGATGCAAAAACACAAAGCTTTTAGGAAAAGTAGTAAGCAGTATTTGTAACCTGGAACTGAACCAGGAGTTCTTTTATTTAATGGCAAAAACACCCGTAAAAGAAAAACTTGATACATTTGACCTCATCAAAACTGAAAATTTGTACTGTGTGAACAAGCATGTTCAGAGGATCTAAAGACAAGCTACAGACCAGGAGGAAAGGCATACAAACCACACATCTAACGGAGAACAGGCAGTCTCAAGCTCAGCCCAAAGGCAAACAGCCCCACGAGGTCGGTGCTCCGATGGCCAGGGTGTGCAGATGCTTGGGTGCTCCAGATCACCAATCTGCACCCAGCAGCACGGCCAAGACTGAAAATGGCGACCATCCAGTGCTGGGAAGACTGAAGAGGCAGGCTCACTTATATGCTGGTGCGAATGTCCATATTAGGAGATAGATTGACCGATGATGTTGGTACACACCTTTAATCCCAGCACTCGGGAGGCAGAGGCAGGCGGATCTCCAAGTTCCAGGCCAGCCTGGTCTACAGAGTGAGTTCCAGGCCAAGGATACACAGAGAAACCCTGTCTTGAAAAGCCAAGAAATTGAGAGAGAGGGAGAGGAGAGAGAGAGAGAGAGAGAGAGAGAGAGAGAAGGAGAGGGAGAGAGAGAGAGAGAATAGTTTGGCCACTTTGAAAACATGCAAGTCTCCCAGAGCTGGCAAAGGTTATATCTTGGGGATTCGTGTTCAGAGAGGTGAATGAACCTGCTTGATCACCAAATGCAGACGTTTATTCAGCTTTATCTGGAAAACTAAAACCTGTAAAGAAAGCAGATGTCCTGAGGAGGGCTGGTGGAATGTGGCTCAGAGGCAAGAAGGAGCTGTGGGCACTCTCCACTGCTGAGGGCTCCATAGGTTCCTGTAGTAAAGAGCTCAAGCTCTGGGACCCTGCTCACACACCACCCTTCCAGCTGCACAGTGCGACAGCAGAGACAGAACTAGGGTCCGACCTGAGGGCCAGGGCAGGGCTGGGAGCCCAGGGGCAGCTCAGGGCCCACACGTGTCCTGTAGCCACTGTCCGCTGTTTCCATGCCAGCCATCTGTTGTGATGTTGAGCTGAGGCTTGGGGGGCTGTTGGGGAGACATTCCCCCCCCCCCCCGTCTCTGTTTCTCTCTCTCTCTCCCCCTCTCCCTCCCTCTACCTCTCTCCCTACAATGTTATCTAAGAAAATCGTGCAAGGCCCCGCCCTCTGCCAGCACCCCACCTGCATGCTGCCTGGAGCTAGCTGTCCTGCCCAGACTCACCGAGGCGGGAAAGGGGAGCGACTCAGATCCCAGGCCTAGCAGCTTCGGCTTGAGTGAGGAGTCAAGCAGGCTAACTCAAGTCCAGTGACCTTTGAAAACTTATCTTCCAGGCTAAGGCTTGACTAAACAAAATTCTAAGATTAAACTGAATGTTTAAACATTCAAGCAGAGCGTGGAGAGTCTGAGGCTTTGGGACAACCCAGAGTCCTGCCTCCAGCTTCCAGATAGACTCAGGGCCAAAGATGACTATGTGGCCAGTCCGTGCTCACAGTGGGCAGGTTCCGGGTGCCCCACGCAGTGCCCTGTAGAGGAACACTTGGAATTTTTATGCTAAGGAAAGCTTTTTGGTTTCACTGACCAGTCACTAGAAGTGCGTGTTCCCACCCCAGCTGGGGTAGAGTTTGGCAGTATCATTAGAGGAAATACGGGAGGATTTAGCAAAGCCTCCCTCCAGGTGCAGGATGAGGCTCCTGTTAAGGAAGAGGGAGTGTCTGGAAGGGAAAATGAGCAGACAAGGCACCCAAACCCAAGTGAGGTGTCTGATTGTGAACCCTCAGCACCGCCTGAGCTAGAAGAAACACAGCCTGGGGTCACAAAAATGCCCTTAGTGTACCTCCTGTGGAAGTTCAGCAGATTCCAGCAGATAGAGATAACCCTCAAGGATATAATGAAATGAGAGGGCAGCCAATAGAAATATAAAGACCTTAAAAGAAGCTGTGGTAGCATACAGCGTGCATGCGCCTGATGTCCAGCAGGTGTTGAGTAATTGGACTCCAGCACCGAATGATCTCATAGGATTGGAAAGGGTTAATCACTGCCGTATTAGAGGCGGGGCCTCAGCCCCTGTGGTTTACTTGGTGGAGAGAAGAGGCAACAAACATGGAACAGCAGAACGGGGCAGGGGAATAAATGTAACCCGAGACCAGCTCCTCGGTGAGGGTCGCCATGCGGAGCTACAAGAGCAGGTTCGGTTTGATGACGTGACCATAAACCCATGTCGTTTGGCAGCTTTAAGGGCTTGGGAAAAGGTAGAAGAGCCAGGCAAAAAAAATCAATTTCCTTTACCAAGATCGTTCAAGGCTTAATGGAGCCCTTTACAGATGTTCTGTGTAGACTAACTGCAGCCGTAAACAGGGCTATCTCAGACTCTGAAGCACAACAGGTGCTGATGGAGACCATGGCGTTTGAAAATTCAAACGCCGAGTGTAAAAAGGTTTTATGGCCTCTGAAGGCAAACTCTGCACCATGGAGCAATGGATTCGAGCTACTGCCAATATCAGGTCAAATACTTACACAGCTGCTACGCTAGGAGAAGCAATAGTTAAGGGGCTGAAATATCACAATACCCGCTGTTTTAACTGTGGGAGAAAAGGCTACTTGCAAAGGGATTGTAACCGAGCTGCTTCCAGAGACCATGGTTTCTTTAAGTATCCATCAGAGAAAGGGGACAGATTGCCTGGGGTTTGCAGACGTTGTGGTTAGGGTCGGCACTGGACAAACGATTGTCAATCCCAGAGAGACATAAATGGGAATCCTTTGCCCTTGCTGTCGGGAAACACCACAGTGGGCCTAGCCCGGGCCCCCGGGACAAAAAGTGAGCAAGCCAGTTCCTACCAGAACCAAAGTATCCTGCAGACCGAGAAATCCAGACTTGGTATTGGAGATCTGACTCACGCTACTGAGGGAGTGCTGCGTTAGATCTGGCCATAGACAGACAGCTTATCCTATCCCCAAATGCTGAATGTTATAAGATCTCAATTGGAGTGTTTGGTCCACTGCCCCCAAGAACAGTAGGAATGATACTGGGTAGGGGCAGTTTGACATTAAAGGGGTTCCACGTACACCCTGAAATTGTTGACAGAGATCATAAAGGAGAAATAAAAGTCATGGCATATGTAACCATGGAGTTTAAAGCAGGGGATAGGATCGTACAGCTGCTACTGTTTCCCTACAGCAAAGGGAAAGCCACCCCTGTAGAGCAATCAGGTGGATCTGGGAGCACAGGGAAACAGGTGTTCTGGCAAGCAGTCATTAATGACAATGGGCCAAAAAAATAATGATGGAAATACAAAATAAAAGTTGAAATCAATGGTTTCCAAATAGAAGGATTGGTAGATACAGGCGCAGACATAACAATAATTTCCCAAGAGTCATAGGATTTGAGGTGGGCCCTTCAAGAGGTATCCACACAGTTTATAGGAACTGTAAAATTATCCTATGTAAAGCAAAGCAAAAAATTGATTACATGTGTGAGACCTGAAACCAAATAGGAAAGATAACGTCTTATGTGACTAATATAGCTATAAATTTATGGGGAAGAGATTTATTGCAGCAATGGGGAATACAAATTAATATTCCTTCTATCCCAGAAACAATACTTAATATAAGGCCTCAAAAGGAAAAAGCTCTTAATAAGGGAGACACATAGGCTGAGCCAGCTCTTCAAAAGCCAGACAAAAAGGTATTGAATTTCCAATTTTGTAAAGTGGGCTACTGCTGAAGCTATACCAATTGCCCTACCCTTAAAATAGTCAACAAATAAGCCTCTATGGGTGGAGCAGAGGTTCCTAACTAAACAGAAATTGGAGGCTTTAGAACAACTGGTACAAGAGCAATTAAAAGCTTAGCATGTAGAAGAATCTACCAGCTCGTGGAACTCACCTGTATTTGTGATAAAGAAAAAATCTGGGAAAAGGAGAATGCTAACCGATTTGAGAGCAGTAAACAAATTGGTTCAGCCAATGGGTCCGATACAGTCTGGAATTCCTTTGCCCTTATTATTACCAAAGTCCTGGCATCTGATAGTAATTGATTTGAAAGATTGATTTTTTACAATACCCCTGCAAGAGCAGGACGAGGAAAAGTTTGCATTTACAGTACTCAGCTATAATAATGCTCAACCTGTCAAAAGACATCAGTGGAAAGTCCTTCCCCAGGGAATGCTAAATAATCCAACATTGTGCCAATATTTTGTGAACCAACCCTTGGAAATAATTAGAAAGCAATTTCCCCAATCTATAATTTATCACTATATGGATGATACTTTGTTAGCTGATTCTGACGAGGATACTTTAGAATGATTATTTGATGAAATGAAAAGAATATTACAGTTTGGGGGTTACAAATAGCTCCTGAAAAAATACAAAGAGGAGACCCTATTAACTATCTAGGTTATAAGATACGTCAACAAAACATTCAGTCACAAAAGGTGCAAATCAGAAGAGATCAGTTGCAAACTCTTAATGATTCCAAAAAATTGTTGGGAGATGTCGATTGGATAAGACCCACGATTGGATTGACTGCACAAGAGTTAAACAATTTATTTCAAACGTTACAAGAAGACTCCAACCTAGAGAGTCTGAGGCACTTAACCGCTGCAGCAGAGCAAGGGTTAACTCCAGTAGAAAAGAAGCTACAAGAGGCATGTGTGGCTCGCAGATCCACACCTGAATTGTATTTTGGTTATTACTCACTCCAAACACTCTCCTACTGGAATTCTTATGCAGCGAGAGGATAGCATCTTAGAATGGATATTTATGCTATATAAGCAGAGTAAAAAGTTAAAGACATATGTTGAGAAAGTTGCTGATTTAATCATAAAAGGAAGGAGAAGGCTTCGTCAGCTGTCAAGGGCAGATCCAGCAGAAATAGTGGGGCCTTATACGAATGCTGAGATTATGTCATTATGGGCGATCAATGAAGACTGTCGAAGAGTTTGTAGCAACTAGTTGGGAGAAATTAATAACAAATATCCTAAAAGCAAACGAATTCAGTTTATCAAAAAGACTAGCTGGATACTCCCACGTATTGTGGAAGAATCACCTGTTTCCAAAGCACCTACATTTTATACCGATGCCAATAAATCAGGAGTGGCAGGCTACAAGTCAGCAAAAGGAATAAAAATCAGTCAAAGTCCATATGATTCAGTCCAGAAATTGGAGCTGATCCAGTACCAATTATGGTACTGTTGGACTTTCCCGAACCTCTTAACATCACCGCTGATTCTCAGTGTGCTGAAAGAGTTGTGTTGCATACAGAAACTGCCGAATTCACTCCGGATAATTCGGAGTTAACATCTTTATTTATGCAATTACAAATAATTCAAGGCAGAAGTTATCCATTATATATTATTCTTATCAGAGCTCACACTGGGTGGCCAGGCCCAATGGCACAAGGTAATGATAAAATTGATCAGCTACTTATCGGAAATGTGTTAGAAGCTTCAAAGTTTCATGGAAAGCACCATCTAAACAGCAAAGGGCTAAAAAAGAACTTCTCCATTACTTGGAGACAAGCTAAGGAAATCATAAAGAACTGCCCCACGTGTTCCTTGTATAACCAAGCCCCATTGCCTGCTGGAAGTAACCCTAAAGGTACAAAAAGAGGGGAAATCTGGCAGATGGATGTAATCCATGTCACAGAATTTGGAAAACTAAAATTTGTACACCATACTATTGATACCTATTCAGGGTTTCAGTGGGCTTCTGCCTTGAGTTCTGAAAAGGCTAACTCTGTAATTACACATTTACTAGAAGTAATGGCTGTTGTGGGAATACCATTACAAATCAAGACTAACAGTGCCCCTGCATATGTCTCCAGTAAAATGAAAAAAAAATTGCATATTATGGCATAAAGCATATTACCCATATGCCACACCATCCTACAGGACAAGCAGTTGTAGAAAGATCTAATTGGACATTAAAGGAAATGCTTGAAAGACAAAAAGGAACAACAAGGATCCCCCAGATAGACTGCATAGTGCACTACTAACTTTAAATTTTCTGAATGTTAATGAGACAAGAACAACAGCAGCCGAAAGACACTGGACCATCATAAAATCTGCAGAAATAAATCAACCTATATGTTATAAAGATGTATTAACATCTGAATGGAAAACAGGACGAGTTTTGCGCTGGAGGAGGAGGTATGCCCAATATTCCAATGGAAATGAGAAGCGGGTACCATCAAAAATGATAAAGATATGAGCCAGAAAGATCTGAATACCCTGACAGCTGCACCAAGAAAGCTATGGGGGACCAAAGGCTGATTAGACCATTTTATGAGTTGGAGGAGTTTTTCATTTAATAAACTCCTGGGGACCAGAGAAAAGAAATCAATGTCTCGTAATTTATAAGTTAAAAAAGAAGGGGGAAATGTAGAGGAATACTTGGAATTTTTATGTTAAGAAAAGCTTACTAGTCACTAGAGGTTTCCCACCCCAGCTGTGGTAGAGTTGTTTCCAGTTTGGAATGCTTGATGCAGGTGGCTATGATTTGCTTGGGTGCAGCCGCTCTGGCACCTGTAGCTTGTCTTTGGGATTGCGTGCCGCATGGGTTTATGGGAACTTTTGGCTTAGGGCATAAAAGGTCTGAAGCCCTGAGAGTCCGGGTGAGTGTTGGTTGGTTGGTTGGGTTGCTGTCGCTAGTTAGCGTGAGAACCATGGTTGGACAGATTCGAGCTTAGGACAGCCTAAAAAGAGGCTGTGAAGGTTTCTACCTTTCTCTCTTTCTGTATTAAGGCCGCTTGTAAAAGCGGTAAAGATTTCTATCCTTCCTGTCTCCTTCCCTAAACGGGGTAACGGTTGTAGCGCACTGCTCAGTGCCCCGCTGTACACACGCCAGGCAGGCGGCCCTGTGCAGTGCCCTGCTGCGCTGCCCTGTCAGTTTCTGGAGAGCCCGTGCGATCCTGAGCATGCTCTGTCGCCTTTGCTTCTGACTTCCGCTTAGTGGGAAAGAGGAAGAAATGCACAGGTCACACGCCCCAGGCCTCCAATCCCTGTCTGAGGGCGCAATCTGAACCTAGGCTCTGAGTAACTTCTCTTCCTTCCTCTAGCTCTCAGGGTACTTTGTGTGCTTTGTTTTTGAGAGGGGGCATATTTGGCGAAATTGAAGAGAAGCAATAAAATAAGATTTAAGAGGCCCACGCTGTACTTCTCTGAACAGGGCTTGCTGACTAGAGCTGTGTTTTCCAGAACTTACTGAAGCAGTCTGATGACCGGCGTGGATCCCACGGTCTCACTCTCGCCGGTGCAGAGCCAGGGCCCGTGGGCTGGGCTGCCGAAAGCTACTGTGTCTCTCCCGAGGCTGCCCGCATCTGCTACCGTCTTCCCTCCTCCAAATGCCAGCTGACCTGCTATCCATTTGCTTCTGTGAGGAGAGTGGCAGCCTTATGGGACCGACACGCTGTCCCAGGGAACTCTCCAGAAGGGCTTAGGCCCCCCCGCCCCGCCTGTGTGTGCTCACTGTAGGAGGTAACACCACCTTGCCTCTTTGAACCCCAGCCATGCCTTGGCCTCAGTGTGGTTTTTATGAGTTGAAAGAGTGTTTCCAGGTTGGCTTTCTATCGGAATCTGGGCAAAGGTCAATGGTCTGACCACTGAAATCCAGAAAGGTAACGCCGAACGCTGGGGGCGTCCACCGCCTCCAGGTGCTGACAGGGGTACGTGAGTCAGCCTCGCCTAAGGAGCTCACTGCAGGGAGAACAGTTCCTTGCTGGCCATGGCCACCATATGTCCTAAGTGGATACTGGTGTAGGCTCTCCCCTCTCACAGTCAAACTGAGGTCCTGCCCTGTACCATGAACCCATGAAGGGCAGGGGAAAGCCACAGAAAGAAGTCCCTGAGAGACCTCAGAAACAAAGGCCAGTGGCTGGAAAGAGGGAAGACTCACTCCTGCAGACAGGCCATCCAGTAGACTGGCTGTCCTGGGGCCTTGGCCTGTTTCAACTCTGCTGGTTCCCAGCTTCCCTGGGGCGGCAGCTGCCTAAGCCTGTGTCACAGATGTGCTGCTCAGGGCCTTCCTGTCAGGAATAAAGCAAATTTGGAACCTTCCAGACTGTCAGCCCTGTCAGACCCACACTCAGCCGCCTGCCTGCAGCTTCCCCTGGAGGACTGGGTCAGCAGGCAGAGACAGAGGAGCCAGCACTGCAGCCGAATCCCACTTCCGCTCAGGTCTAGAGTGTAAGTCTGCAGGGTTTCTGCACGTCAGGTTTCCCCAGGAGTGCTACATCTGCCGTGAGACCAGCCCTGCCTGAAGAGCGATCGCCCGCATCTCTGCCATGATCTGTGCCAGGAGCTGGTACCATAAGCTCTCGTACGGCTGGGCCGTCCGTTCACCGGGGAGACTGGACATGCAGTGCTGGGCTCCAGTCCGCCTGAAAACTCCCGCCTCACCGTGACAGCCGCAGGTTCTGCTCCCGCCCTGCCCACCGCGTGGAGGGAAAATGCAGAGCTGCTGCCCTGCTCCGGCCTCTTCAGTCCCTGTCGGGCCTGCAGTTGTCACCTGGAGCTACCAACAGCAGGTGGTCCTACCTGCCGTTTTGCACAAGGAGAGGAGCTGTCCTGAATGTTCAGGGTTAGATGCATTGCAGGATCTGCTGGAGCCTGTCTGGAGAGCTGGCCATCTGGGTCGCTACGAGAACCACTTCCCTAGCTTGCTCCAGAGCCATGGAGACGTCACGTCATCAGGGTAAGTCAGCTGTGGTGCCATGTGACCTTACGCTGTATACTGTCAAGCCTCAGCTTGTCTGGCCTGTGAAAGATGTCATGGCTAGATGACCTCCCCGCCCCTGCCAAGGTAGCCCAGGAGACTCAGAGAAGTAGAAGAAGATGGGACGGGAAGAGGAAAGTGTGGGGGGCGGGGTTGCTGAAGGCATACCTTACAGTCAGAGCCTCAGGCTTGGGGTCCCAGTACCCCTGCAGAACATGCTCAGGAGTCCACAGACGGGCTTGGGGTGTTTCTGTGGCCCTCCCCACACTGACGCTCTGCGCCTGATAACCGTGATGCTGGCTGGCGTTGACTGGATACTGCCGCTCTCTGATGGGCTCTATGGTCTGGAACAGAGTTTCCCAAAGCCTTGTGTGTTGAGGGCTGGTCCCTGTGAGGTCCTGTTTAGGTGAGTCCGTGGGGAAGTGACTGGATCTTGGAGGTTCTGACCTCATCTCTGGATTACTCCTCAGATGGCCTCATGTTCTGATAGGCTACAGGAAGTGTCAGAAACTTAGGAGGTGGGATCTGTCTGGAGGGAGTGGGTTTGGGGGGGCTGTATTCTGCCCCCTTTCTCTGCTCCCTGGCTACTGTGAGTTGATGTTCGGACAGTTAAGTAACGAGTCCAAGTGACTATGGCCCCAACCCTCTGAAGCTGTGAACCAAACAAACCTCTCCTCCCTGAGATTGCCTTTCATGGGTGTTTTGCCAGAGCAACAGAGAACTAATACATGGTTCAGATTTATTTAATCCTCAAAAGCACAGTGAGGCAGGCATTTGTAACACCCCCCCCACACACACACACACTTTATACAGGCAGAGAGGCTAGGCAGTCTCCTTAAGGTCATCTTCCTAGAAAGAGGTCAAGCTGGGATGAGAACCCAGGCTCAGCCATCACTGAGAAGGTGCTGCCCTTCCCCAGAGAACAGTCCCAGGCTGTCAGCATTGAGTGGAGGCTGGGAGACAACTTCCTGGTGATGGAGCTCAGATTGTCAGGCTTGGCAGAAACAGCCCTTAACTGCTCACCTCTCTTGCTGGTGCACACTACTCTTTAAATATGTCACCTGTTAGTCTGCTAGTGTACCACCACACACACTTAAGAGCACTCATGGCCAACACCGCACAGCATTGTGGGGCCTCTGTCCCTGGGGCCATAAGCAGGCAGGAGGTGTCTGGAGAGGTGACTCTGAAGGGCAGCAGCAGCTCCCTGCAGGGGTGGTGGCTCTGGCCTGCTGGGAGTTGTAGCTGGAGGAATACCACCTGCATTTTATCTGAGGTTGTCTTCTTTTCTACTAGACTATGGTGGTGGCTTCAGGTGGCCATCCAAGGGACACTGGACCCATTTGGGTCTGGCTTCTATAGCTCCAGTGGTATGCATCCCATTGAGCCATGGGATGAGATGCAGCTGCATCTGAAGTCTCACACTCTTACTCAGAACAAGGATATAGTTCAGTTGAATGGGCCTCACTGGGAACGCACAGGGAATGTTGCTTTTGTCTGCTGCGGTGTGGAATAGGGCACCACTCCACGAGACAGCTTAGGAGCAGCAGATCCTTCTGCTCACAGCCCGAGAGGTCTGCCTACACTCTGCCCCATATGACTGGACTGAAAAATACGTCTCCCTGCACCCCTGCTGGATAGTGTTCTCTCTTGAGGCTCATCTGTAGGCTGCCTCCCAGGGAAGTAAAGCAAGAGCTGAGAGGCGCCTCACCCAGACATGCCCTGGAGAGTTCTTTCTAATCACAGAGATTGAAGTGTCCTGGTCCTCGGCTTGCAGCTCCGTACAGGAAGCAAAGAACAATGAGCACTTGGAGAGCTGGCTCGGTCTTTGTGCTCCAGGGGGGGTGGAAGCCAGGAGCCTGCACTGTGATCCCAGTGGAGCAGAGCGGCCTGATGCCAACCCTGGCTGCTTGTTTTTAGGCTGGACAGATGTGGCGGGGTTGCTTCAAGGTCTCAGTGGAGTAGAGCAGCGTGGCTTACGTATCACACCGCTCTCACTTGTGGACATCGCCCTGCCTGCAGGTGTGGTTTTCTTATTGAATACAGCAGCTGCCTGGAATTCCATGGCAGTGTCAGCCATGCGTGTTCACATTCACGGAGGAGAATGCTTGGAGAAGCAAGGAGTGCTTTAGTCCTTTCTGATCACTCAGGGTCGAGCCTTGTTTGACTTAGCTGACACAATTTTGTTGTTAACTTTGCATCTTCATAAAGAACAAACATGGACAAAATGGCTCTGGCAGGCTTCCCTCAAATTCCTTCCTAGTCACCACCCATGGCTTCTAAATCCCTCCAACAGGACGTCTGTGAGCCCTGCTACCATCTGCCTGAAATTCCCGTATTCTTAGTGCTTTTCTCTTGGGGTTTATCATTTCCCGGACAATAAAGACCTGTATCTGAGTGGCCCCTGCCCAGGCCGGTTCAGCCAGCATTTCCCAAGTGAAGCGAGGAGATGCCTGGGCAGGACCCTGCTTCCGTGTGGCACTGTGTGGCCCAGGAAGTCAGGAGCCGGAGGCAGGAATTCTGCATGGCACTTGGAGGCAGAATTCCCTCTTCCTCAGGGACTTCAGTCTTTTTCTTCTGGCTTTCAAGGGGGTTGCTGAGGCCCACCACACCCCAGAGGGCCAGCTGCTTTACTGTTTTCAGACATATCTACAGGTGTCTATGCAGTGGCCTAGCCAGCACCTCAGTAGCCTCTCCCTGGCCTGCCCAGGCCGGCCACACGCCAGCTCACCTCGTGATTTCCCACTGTATGGTTCTTTCCTGTACTCCTAGTCTGACCCGCACAGATCCTGGTACCCCCACATTTCACCACCCCTGAGAAGAAGCTCAGGCAATAGTACTCCCACTTTGAACCCCCATGCCTTCCTGTGCCATCCTCCTCCTATTCTCTGGCCCCAAGACCTCCTGGGGGGTCTATTGAGACCTCCTTTCTGCAAGGTCTTGACTGGCCCCGTGGCAGCTGTGGACACTGGGCTGCTCTGGAGCTCATCTCTGGAAGGAGCTTCGGGGACTCGGAGACACTTAGCTTCCGTGGCACAGGTCATGCCGATGGGTTAGTGCACACCCGCCCCGCAGGGCTGACGGAACAGGTTAGTGCAAAGATCCTTATGGAGTCAACACAGCAAACCTCTGTTTCAGGGGTTCTGTGTTCGGGTGTTGCTCTGTGCCCCTCTCCGCAACATGGACTGGGCTAGAATTACCCTTCTCCTCCCTCATTCCTTCCACGTGACTTCCATGGCCCCTGTGCCTGGGAAGTCAGGGCATCCGTTAAATACATACACCACCATCTGGATCCCTCATCAGAATTTCTTGGATATGGTGATATCAGCATGCCCTTTGTTAAGATAGTGTGTTCTCCTTACTCTCCTGGCACCACCTCTTGTGCTTGGGGGCTTCCTTTCTCCTGGACTGTCCCTTCTAGAGAACAGAGTGTCCTTTGTTCCTGCAGAGAGGTGAGCAAACCTTCCTGATGGGAGTTGGTGGGGGACAGTTGTTTTCCGAGGCGTGTGTCCAGAACAACAGAATACAAGGAAGCTGCCCATTGTTCCTCGGCTCCTCCTGTAAGAAGGGCTCCTCAGCTCCGGCTGGTCTATCTGCTTGGTTCTGTTTTCCCACCATTAACTGGATATTCCATCTCCTTCTTGGACAAAGGCAAAATATCTGTTGGCAGGTTCTGCTGTTTCTCATAACTTGTGGCTACTCACTCCCACGATGCTCCACATGGGCTCCTGTCCTTTGTCCAGGACTAAGTATGACCGTATAGTTTGTTTGGGGAAGGGAATCTTTCAAATGCTTTGGCTCTCTTGTGGGTATAGGGGAACCACTTCATGATTTAGGGCTAATGCTAGGAACCCCAAAGCCTCCTTAGAGGTGCCTTTTATAACCCCACCAAGGGACCTCTTAATCCTGTGATTAACCCCTTAATCCTTAACCTTTCCTCCACTGGGCCATTCTGGTTCTTTCTTGAGCCTTGGAGAGGGGTTGTCCAGTTCTCCTGAGGCAGGAGTAGCTGCCCTTACATTCTCAGTGTCTGCCTCCATGGTGGCGTCAGTTCCTGCTGCTGCTCTAACAGAGCATCATGACACAGGGACCACAACATTGCAAGTTTGCTACCTGTCTGCTCTGGGGCACCAGAAGCCCCAAGCCCAGAAGTGGGCAGGTCCCTTATGAGAGGCTTCAGGGGGCACCCAGCCCTACTTGGTCTAGCTTTTCTTTCGACTTGGAATGCACTGCTAACTCCACCTTGTCCTCCCACCCTCTGCCTCAGAACCACTTGCTTCCCTCTGGTAGACAGAGACAGCACTGGTCTCTGGATAATCCATGCAGTCCACCTCTGGTAGACCCTAACCGCGTCCCTGTGGGAACTCACAGGGTCTAAGTGATGTCTTCTTCAATAGTCGCACTGGTCCTCCACTAACTGAAGGCTGTGCCGCAGCTGTGACTAGCCAGCCTGCTGGGCCCCATACGGGGACCCCACGTACTGCAAGGCTTGGGCTGTAGGGCTGTAGGGGGTGTGTGGACTTCAGACTTTAACGGAGACTAACGTCTCCTTCACTCCCTATCCTTCCCTACCCTGAGTATCTGGACCCCAGACCCTGCCTGCTGGTCCCTAGAGGCAGACTTCATGAGACACCTGCATGGAACTCCCAAAAGCTTTCCAAAGGCAGATGAAACCTGTAAGCCAGCCCATATAAAACAGAGCCTAGCAGGACAGATCCAGAATACTGCAGGGACTCCATCAGGACTCCTGCAGAAATGAGCTAGCTACACGTGACACATAGCAGCCCAGCATCCATTGCGCTCTGTGCTGGGTAAGTGCCTGGTCTCCCCAGGGCAAACCCTCTGGCTGGGGCCAGGCTGGCATGAAAAGCAACTTGGGGTCTCTTCTCCTTCTCCTCCTCAGAGCACACAGCACCCAGGGCACTATTGAGTGGGACCCTGAGGCTGGTCCTAGCTTCTCCTCCAGCTGTCCTGGTTTCACAAGGCTCCTAACATTCTTGCTGCTCCCTCTCTGGCAGTCCCACAGGCTGGAGCTGAGCTAGAGGCCTCCCATTCCTGAGGCGAGATCCTGCTACTGTGGTTGCTTTCCTTTCTAGTTCTGGGTGCTCAGTCCTGTGATGCAATCTTATCCCAATCCAGTCGAGGTCACAGCTGACCTGGCAGGTGACCTTGTGACAGTCCTTGGGAATGATCACCATTGCATCGCAGTCTTGCTCCATGGAACTTCATCCAGGACTAGAGCAAAGACACTTGCCTTCCTCTCAGGAGTCAAGAGAGGAACTCTGCCAGCCCCCGCCTCACTGCTAAGGGAATTAGGCTGTTTCTTGAACTCCATAATGGATTCTTTAAAAGCAGAGGCTTCTAGGCCAGGCAAGTGATGCTGGTGAGAAGAGGGCTGGTGTCATAGTTAGGGTTTCTATTGCTGCAAAACACCACGAGCAAAGGCACGCTGGGGAGGAAAGGGTTTATTTGGCTTACACTTCCACGCTGTAGTAGTACACCGTTGAAGGAAGGCAAGACAGGAACTTAGACAGCAGGAACCTGGAGGCAGGAGCTGAAGCAGAGGCCAAGGAGGGGTGCTCGCTGCTTACCAGCTTGCTCCTCATGGCTTGCTCAGCCTGTTACAGGACCCAGGACCACAGCCCACAATGGTCTGGACACGCCCCCACCAATTACTAATTAAGAAAATGCCTTACAGCTGGATCTTGATGAGGCATTTTTTTTTCTCAATTAAGTTTCAGATGACTCTAGTTTGTGTGTCAAGCTGACATTAAGACTGGCCAGCCCAGCTGGTGAGGACAGACTCTGTACCTCCCATGCTGTCCTGGGAGCCCAATGTCTGCCTCACATCCCTGTGATCCTGAGGCACTGAGCCTCTAATCTTCATTGCCAGATGCATTGGGTTTGTGATAATTTTCTTTCTGGTACCACAGTTCATGTGCTATTTGAGGTCATAGAAATGCCTTCAATTTAGTTCATAAAGCTCCAGCCTGTTCATTTAAAAACTTCGTCCCTACCCTCTCAATCTGCACCAGCACAGGCTCAGAAGCTAGAGGGAGGGGTGGTACCACGGGTCCACACACACACACACACACACACACACACACACACACACACACTCACTCACAGGAATGCAGATAGGCACACAGACACTCACATATGGAGTTATCATCAAGTCTAGAAGTCTGCATGTTCTGCCCTGGGCAGGCATCTGAAGGGTCCCTAAGTCAGAGTCACCCTCTGTGAGGGACTCGGGTGGGTGACTGCGCTGTAGTTTCCCAGACCTGGCATCCAGCCAGCCCAGCATTTAAGCCTAACACGGAACAGATACCCTGCCTGGAGTACTCCTTCCTGCTGGCTGGTGGACTGGTGCATGTCCACCTGGGAGGAGAACAGGCTTCTTCACTGGAGACTTGTTTTCTAGTCACACTCCAGAGTTCTCCAGGGCGGGCGAAGGGAGCCTTTGCCATGGTTCTACGTAGGGCTCAGAGTCCTCATGAGGCTTGCCAACCTCAACACAGAACCATTTTCTCTCTGAACTCAGAATTTGGGTCTTTGTCTTCACCTTGGCTTTGAAATAAACCCTAGAGGGTAGGGAGAATCCAGCTGTGCCCCTCACCCCCAGACCCAACCACCCTGGGGTAGGGAGAATCCATCTGTGCCCCTCACCCCCAGACCCGAGTGTCGGAGGAATATTTGGTGATGAAGTCCTGGGGTACGTGGGGTAACATGGGAACAGAATATGATGGCTGGTTCTGGGGGCCTTGGTCTCTTCAGTAGCCTGACACTGGTGTGAGTATGGGCTGAGGTCCCCCAGACGCTCTGCAGTGCTCCCTCTAATGTGTCAGAAATAACCTCATTCAGGGAATCCAGGAAAATCCCTGGGAAATGTCAGAACTGTCTATGAAGTGGCCAGCAAATCCCCCACGACCAGGAAAAGGGGCTCCCAGCACCCATGGCCCCACTAGGTGTCAGTCTGCCGCCTGAGTTCTCTCTGGGTGGGGCTGTGTTCTTGGAGACAGTGTTGAGCCTCACCTCAAAGCAGCACGTCACCTGACCTGGAAATAAGGAGCAGATGCAAGACATGGCCCTGCCAGGGAGGGGCCAGCTCAACAACTGACAGCCTTGTGGGCACAAGACACCCAGGAGAAGAGGGCAGTGTGACCTGGATGAGCTGTCACCGGGAAGCTGAGAGTGGGAAGGGCCCTCCCATTGGGCTCCAGACTGAGCATGGCACACCTCTTCCTTAGCTTCCAGTGAGTCTCCCCAGATGCCATAGGCACAGTGTGACTGTGACCTGGGCTGAGGCCTCTGGGCTGGGGGCCTCTAGTGAATCCAGTGGGCCCCAGTGATCCCACAGTCCTCTGCTTGCCCATGGCCACTCGGCCAAGATGCTGCGGAGGTGGCTACCCAGCCTTAGCTTGTCATGGGATGGAGATGTGGTTCCTGCTGCATCCGGCTGGTGTGAGCAACCCTTCTCATCTAGGCAAATGGTCTTTATGGGAGCAAATCTTACAGTTCTTACCCGTGAGCCTTCCGTAGCAGTGCTGGCGCTGTGGGGTTTGGGAGCAATGTAAGCCTACCGATACTTCCCATTGTGACCCCCGTGACCCCTGTTTGAGCACACTATGAAAGAAGCATAAATGGACACGTGTCTTTCTACAATGCTAGAACTCATCGAATGGCAGTAAACTCGCAAGCTAGGTCAGCTTGACTGACTGCAGTTCTCCCTGACAGCTGGCTAAGGCAAATGCAGGCTCTTTTTGTTCTGTGTACTCAGATCACACATTACACATCCCATAGCAGTTGTGCATGCTACAGAATGGCTATGAAAAACGTTAAATAAGCTGTGCTAGAGTTCAGGGACTTTATATTTTTTGATTATTTAAAAAATTTTTCTTCTCTCATACAACTTATACAATACATCCTGACCCGCCTTCCTCCACCCTCCCGGCTCCCCCATATCCCCTCTCCCCCAGACCTACCCCCACCACCACCCATAAATACCCCCCCCCCACTTCTCCCCAGAAAAGAACTATCCCCCAGGGTTACCGCACAATCAGGGCTTGGCATGGCGGGATGGAACGAGGCCAGGCCCGAATCCCTATGTTAAGGGCGGGCCAGGCAGCCCTGCAGGAGCAAAAGAGGAGGTGAAATGGTCAGACCTCCCCAACTCCAGCCATAGGAGTTTCTCAAGAACACCAATCCAGACAGCCATAAGACATATTTAGGGGATCCTGCAGGTTCCGTGTCTGTGGCTCCAGTCTCTGTGGGCCCCTAGGACTGCTAATCAGTGACACCGTGGGACTTGTTCTGTTGTTATCCACCCCTCTGGTCTACCCTCCTTTCCCTCTTCTGAGGAGTCCCTGGAGTTCGGGGACTTTAAATAGGCTTTACCGGAGGCAGCAGCAGAACTGGAAGAGATGTAGTTACTGCTGGTGGTTGGGTACCATATAAAGGAACCCCACTGAGCTGCTGGAGGCTCACAGAGTTGTCCCGAGGTTAATGGGTAGAGGTGGTTCAGGGTTGAGTCCAGCAAGGTTCAGGACCCTCGGGACTGCGGAGGCAAGACACAGGCCTGGGTCTGGATGAGTGGGTGGGCAGAGCACCTGCATCAGTGGTAGGGACCCAGCTGAGATCTGGGGACAGGCAGAAGTTCTCTGCCTGTTGGTAGTCTCTTGATGCACACAGCATGTCAGACAACAGATTTGTGGGGGCAACTCTATCACCCTGTTAGGCATCCTTCTCTTTCTGGGGTTCAGGTGTTGCACCCCTCCCCAGTCTGTTGTATTCAGGAAGTCCTTGGGCCTGGTTTCTCTGATGGTCTCAGTGTGTTTATATGGTCCCAGTCTACTTTGATAAGCTTACAGGTGCTACCTCTTCACTCTCAGGAGTGAGTTTGCGTCTGTCTCACAGCTGGTGTTGGCCAGTTAGCAGTATCTCCACGCACGGTGCGAGGCAGGAATGGCCCGTCTCTGCACTAGCCCTCAGAATGGAGCCTAATGGAGTCACGCAGGGCGAGGCACAGCCTGGACCCTTGGCTTCACTAGGTACTGAATAGCTCAGAACAGGGCAGTCTGATCTCAGAACCTGCCATGGGAATTGTGGGATTCTGTGGCTTCTGTGTCTGATCGCTGTCAGCTTGTCAACAAGCAACTGGCCCGTGCCCAGCAAACAGATGTGGCCATCTATCCTCAATGAAATAATTGAAAGAACCAAACTAATTCTCAAAGTAGAAAAATATTTATTCTATGTGGCTACATTGGAGAGGGACAGAGATTCAGCAACCACTGCACCCCAAGCCACAGTGAAGACGTCTCCTTTGAAAGCAATGGTTCTTACGCATGGCTGCCTGCACACTAAATGTGTTCTAACCGTGGCTCCTACTTGCATCTGTGTATTATATGTTTCAGATACATTCTACCTCAAGGCTGGGGTGCTAAGCCAGAAAGTAGGGTATTATAACTGACCTGGCAGGAATGAACTTATTCTGAAGAGACATTTGTGTCCCTCAGTCTATCAGACTATTGAAACAATGGGCCCCAAAGAAATGAAATTTTCCCCAGAAATCTCATACTTGGCAAAGGAAAAGCACAGCTACTTGTCTCCCAAAAGAGATCCACAGCTTGTCAGACCACCTGTGCAGGCTGTGCCTGAAGCCCGGGCCACAAGGGGTTAATGGTAGGCAGGAGACCACACCTGAGTCAGACTACTTAATCACACACATCTGTTGCTTCCTAGTTAAACTTTACGTCATTTCAGGGTTCCAAAGATGCATGTGATGGTGGTGGCGGCGCTAGTGGTGGCGGCGGTGGGGGTAGGTCATCGGATCTCTATCCCTCTTCCAAGTGTACCCACAGTGAATGCATGTCTTTTTACTGGTGTTCACTACTGATTTGACTCCTTTAAATAGCTTAGAGAGGACAGGTGGCCAAACCTGCCTTGTTGAGGAACAGGCTGCCATTCTTGTGTTTGGCAACTCAATTGCATACATATTCCAGGAACTTTAAAAACAGCCTTGCTCTGTAACTAGCAGGTCTGTGTGTACTTGTACATGTGTTCTCGTGGGTGTGGAGCCCAAAGGTCTATGTCAGCCTGGCTGGCCAGCAAGCTCCAGGCATCTGCCAGTCTGCTCAGGCTGTTGATGCTCTGTGATGTCCCTGGGTCCCCCTTCCCCCTCCGTGCCCCTCCCACAGCCCCACTTCAGAAGGGTGGCTCCTTCAGGCCTGCCCCACTCCTGCTGCCCCCCTCTTCCCTCCTGTGGCTAATCTTCCAGAATGGTTGCTAGGGAAAGGCTGGTATCCAGGTGTAGCCTTACAGCATCAGCCTCCCCCTGGGGCCTGGCCTGGAGTTGAGCTGCTCCCCTGGGCCCTTTGTCCTACAAGCCAGGCAGCAGAAGGAAAGAGGCCAGCCCCTGGGCCACTGCTGGGGGCGAGGCTTACCTATGACCTGGGCAAGTGCTGGCCCTGCCAGAGATCATTCCAACCCAGATTCCCTGGCAAGGCCCTAGAGACAAATACTCGGTCCCAGGTCAGAATCTGAATCATGGCCCAATGCATGTCCTCTCAGGAAGCTTTTAGAGCAAAAGGTAGAGCTTGGGGCTGGGGAGAGGCTTCGTGGTTAAAAACGCTGGCTGCTCTTCCACATGACCTAGCTTTGACTTCCAGAAACCACATGACAACATACACCAACTTTAGTCTTAGTCCTGGGGGACCAGACCCCCTCTCTGGCCTCTGTGGGCATCGGGCACACACACATGGTGAACAGACTTACTTGCAGACCAAACACCTACACACATAAAATAAATAAATACCGTTAAAAAACAAAACAGACAGACAAACACCATCAGGCTCTTGCATCCCAACAAGCGAGGCTCAGGCAGCCATCTCAAAATGCCAACTAAAGAAACGAGTAACCGTGAAAGACAAAGGGATTACTACCTGTGGCCACACAGGGAAGAGGAGCAGATCAGGGGCCCACTGGCCCCTTCCCCTGTGTATCTGTCTTTGGGGTACAGACATGAGCTTTAGGTTTAAACAGGAAGGGTTGGATGGGGACAAGAGGTATGCAAAATTAAGGGGTCCTGGTCTTGTGGTCTAGTGAAGGCTTGGGCTCTGCAAGGCGGTCAGACGTCCTTGATGTTGAGGGGACAGGCTGATTCTTGAGAGATGACTGCTGTCCACGGTTGTGGCCTCCCCCACATTGGGCACTGGGTCTGCCCTGTGAGCTTATGCTATTCTGGGAATTAGAGTCACATTAATTACTGTTTTATAGCTATAACGAAATACCTGACCAAGTCAACTTAAGGCAGAAAGGGCTTTTCTGGCTCATGGTCGGAGGGCACGGTACTTGTTGGGGCAGGAGCCGGAGGCAGCTGGTCACACTGCGTCTGTCAGAAAGCAGGGGGAGATGGACACCGCTATTGAACTCCCCTTTTTCCTTCAGTTCAGGACCCCAGCTCATGGTGCTGCCCACAGTTACACTGGATCTTTCTACCTTAATTAGCCTGATCTAGAAACTCTCTCAAAGAATGCCCAGCGGTTTGTCACCCAAATAACTCTAGAACCTGCCAAGTTCATAATCGACATCAACCATCACACAAGGTGACTCAGGAGGAAAGGTTAAAGACTTTAAGGCTGATGGCTTAACCTCTGTGCCTTCAGCCAAAGGAGGCAGTGACATCAGGCCTCCGGTCTAGGGCTCCAGTGAGGAGCTGCTGCTCTTCTGCATTCCTGCCCTAAGTACAGGCTCCTTGGTGTGAACCGGGTGATGGTCCTGCCGCAGCCAGCTCCCCGGGAGACTCGAAACAGTCCACACCACGCGTGGTTCCGAGAAGGCACTTGGAACATCCAGGTTCTCCACAAGCGTCACCAGGACCAGAGCTGGTTAGGCAAACACTGCATCCGGAGAGACGCGCTGCTTGCACCACAGTCTGGCAGTAAGGCTTGACAGAGACAGAAATTCCTCCCAGGGAAGAGACTCGTGAAGCTGTGGCAGCAGCAAGTCCATCCACCCTCTGAGAGGCCGGATGGGCTGGAGGCCAGGGAAGCACAGATGGGGACCCGGGGCTGTGTGGTCCTTCCCACGGGAAGAAGTGACCGCGTAAGGCCCAGCACATTGGGGAGGTGACTGTTTACCAAGGGAACTAACTTAAACGATAACTTCATCTAGAAAACCTTCACAGAGGCATGGAAGCACAGAACTTGACTAAGTGTAAGATGCGTGGCCAACGGACCAGCCTCAGCGGCCAACGGGCTACACTCTAAAACAGCCACTGCGGTACCTGGGCAGACGCACTGGGCATGGCCGCAGTACGGCAGTTCCAGAACACAGGGTGGGGTGGAGCGGGGAGGCCAAGAGATGTGTGATGCATGAGACCCTCCCTGCTGGGGCAGGTCTGCGCAGGCAAGAAGCCATCTCACCCTTCCCTTTGGTTCTGGCTACGCAGACAGAATTACGTTAGCAGTGTTTCTCAGAGTGTGGACCAGCTGGGCCCCTGGGAATATGGGAGTACACAAACCAAGCCAGAGCCGGGCGACACCCTACAGACTGTGAGACCTTGGGGTTCTCCCCAGGGAAGCCCAGGCTGCTCAGGAGCACCTTAGTAAGACATAGGTCAGTCTCTGCAGGACAGACTGAAGATAAGGAAAGAAACCCATGGGAAGGCAGGGCCTAAATGCCAGCACTTGCCCTGGGGACAGGCCTTCTCTAAGGCCTCAGGCCTGGGCTTGGTGTGGAGAGGTGAGCAGTGAAGGTTTCTGTAGCCAAGGGGCACAAGTCTGACACAGTTTGACTCCCCCCAGAGTGGCTACTTTCAGATGACATGCATCTCCAAGCGGTAACTGGCCTGGCTCCTGGGACCACGGGCACAGTGAGTGTTGCTGGGACACTGCATAGCCTTAGGTTCGCTTGTCCACGTGGGAAGTTGCAGTGTCCACTCCACGCCTCTAAATTCCTCTCTCCCTTTGCTCCTTGAGATTATTTAAAACCCAAAGGCACTGCTGATATTCTGGGGTTGATTTTCAGAAAAGCAGTACTTTCTTACTGTCCTATCATTACATCTGTGTGTGGTCATTACACATTGATGGGGGGCTTTATTTAGTGTGGAGATTATCTTACAGATCTTTACCTTCCAGCTCCTGGCTTCTGAGGGCAAATACTGGGACCCCTGACATTTGCCGCTACCCCTAGCTCCATGACGAAGGTCATCACACAATGAGCCCAACAGGGGCACTGTTGAAATGGCATCCCGGCACACACGTGTCTGTTGCAGGATTGTTCAGTGCTAGTACACACCATGGACGCTGTTGGAAGCTGTGGTCTTGGGGCACACACGTGTCACGGGAAACCGTGCGGCTACTGATGCATACGTGTTGGACACATGGGTGGTGCAAACGGTTTAGGGGACCATGATGTTGGGATACGTACGCTGGCCATTGTGGTGCTGATGCACATATTCTTGAATACTGATCTTGGTGCACATGTGTGTTACTGCATGCACAACATGTTGGCACACACATGTTCCTGGCCACCACAGTGCTGGTACATACACGTGTTGGCGCACATCTGTGTTGTTGCACACCGTGGTGCTGATATGCATGTGTTATTGGATTCTGTGGTCCTGGTGTCCACGCGTGTTATGGAAAACCACAGGGCTGGTTTTCCTACACATGAACTACAATGTGATCCTCAGCTCGCAGTACTCAACCTCCCTGGCCCTGTATGGACGGGGCATTTCTTCTAAAATACCCTTCCTCTTAAGGAAGCATGCTCCCTGCTCTACCAAGCACAAAAAGGTGGCCAGCAGCTGGAGAGGCTGTGCTCCTCTCCCTGCACACTGCAAAAGTACCCTATGCACCAGCAACCCGGAATCGGCATGGAGCTGGTGGTGTCAGATGCACAGTGTGGCCCTCTGCCAAACATGGCGAGGTTAGAGAGCGCTGGGCCTGCAGCTGAGCTTTCTCCCCGCAGACCTGTGTCTCAGGACAGGTTACGCCCTAGCCAGGAGACTCAAGGTCTTCCCCAGCCACAGGACTCCCTCTTACCTGGGCATGAGGCCTCGTGGAGAGCACGCTCTGGGCTGCTGCGGCCTCTGCACCTGCCCTGCAGCGGCGGGAGGTAAAGGGGGTCTGGGCAGGAAGTAAAGGGAGCCCCGGGCTCAGGCTCGGTGTTCTTTGGGTGGTTTGGGATTGCATCCCCCGCAGCAGCTATTTCCAATCCCCGAGGACACAAGCCCTAGGGCGGGGGAAGGGCGGGGGCGGACCTGTGCGCCTGCGTGCTGGGGCTTCCAGATGCCCCCTTGATGAATACTAGCCTCCCAGGTGCTCAGGTGGTGCACACGCATGACTCCCAGGTGCGGGGTGGTGACACACCCGGCAGACTCAGTGCTTCCGCTTCCGCCTAGTGCCCCCCGCCCCCCATCAGCGCAAAGCGCGCCCCCCTCCCTGTGGCGTGGAGACCAATCCTGGGAAGCCAAGGAAAGCGCCGCAGCCCACTCCCCGCTCCGGCCGCGCCCCCTCCCCACCGCTCAGCCCCACCCGACAGCACCTCTGGTGCAGCGGAGGACGATCTTCTGGGATCGGTTTTGTTGAATCGGAGGATGAGGTTTTGGCTGAGAAATGAAGAGATGGCCCTAGAAGAAATGGTGCAGAGATTAACCGCGGTTTCCAAGAACACTGGTAGGCGGAGCCGCTGGCCTTGATTATATATTCTTAAGCTTGACCTCGTTTGTCGAATTGTAGAGAATTGCATCTAATGGCTGTATAACCACCTGCATTCACCTTTCTCCTGGCACTAACAGGAAAGCAGAGGCGATGGGCATTTTCTGGTAACTGATGGGTTTATGCGGATTGACAGTATGTTTTTACTCTGCCTGACACAATTCAGAGAATTACAGATCGGTGGCACAGGCTTTCTAGGAGATGAGGATTTGTATGTGGAGCCATTTGCCTGTGGGGAAGTCTGCAGTCTGCTTGGGAACCTCACCTCATCTGCTGCAGTGCCATGGACTTGTGAGCCCGGAATGGCTTGTGGTCCAAGCCCAGACCCTTCAGACACCGGTAGGGGATGGGAGGCAACAGATGCTCATTCATGGGAAAATCCCCACCATGGGCTGTCTGACCTTAGGGTGAATGTTTGAAAGTAATGCAGGTAAAAAGGGAGATCAGTATACCTAGACATTCATTTTTAGGATTTATTGACAGATTATTTAAACTAAGCTGTGAGGGACAGCTGCAGAGACCCAGGGATCTCAGCCCCTCGGAGCTGGCAGCGTGCATCTCGCTGTTAGCCTTCCTCGGTTGTGCCGAGGGTTCCTGCCACGCTGCAGAGCCAGGTCCCACTGACTGGTTTTCCCTGACATGGAGAGGAAATAGTGGTGTGCCACTAAAAGTAAGTTGCTGTTTTGCCATGTGATATGTGTTGTTATCTTGCTTATTAAATAATGCTCTCCTGAGGGAATAGAATTTCATCTGTCGTCTGGGTTGGGTGTGGCTCCCCCTCCCTCTGTGTAGTAAAGGACTAAATCAGCATAAGCAGCAAGCATTTCGGTCTCCCCAACATGTGGACATTCAGTTTATAATGCGGGTTCTGCAATAGAAACTGCTGTTCGTTATAAATGGGTGAAAAGAACAGAAAGCCGTTTGTGCCACATGTCCTCTTAGAGACTCAGCCTGTTTTTCTGGGTGCTGCTTGGGCAAGGTCTGGATGAGTGTGGGGCCCTCTGGAGCTGCCTGCCTTCCCAGGGGCCCCGAGGAAGGACTGGGACCTGGCTGCTCTTCCCACTCCTGTGCACGGCTGGTGTGGGGGGTCACAGAGTAGGAACCGCTCCAGCAGTGACGTCATCCCTGGGTTTTAGATACTAAGCCTACCTCATGGGCTCTGAAGGACACAACATGTATATTTTAAGTTGTAAAAAGGATCCCAGAGGAGCAGAACCTGGGCTGGCTACTCAGTGAAGGTTCTTGTCCGAGCATCCCAGGCTGGGCCCTGGTGGCCACTATTGTCTCATCAGCTCGCAGACAGTGCCCAGTGACGCTTCTGCAGGACTGGAGCTGCAGGCTTCACCAGGACCTGAAGATGTGGTTGGCAGGAGCCTCTGTTGTGAGCATCCTGTTGTTCAGTGCTGGGGAGGAAAACGTCAGCCACATCTGCACCCTTCCTGCCTCTCATCCACACTGGCCTCTCCCCAGCAAACCTAATCTTTATTCCTGCTCTGGTGCTCGGGAGGCGGGCTACTGTGGTTAGAGGCTACATGGCATGCCATGGGGGGCAGGAGCTATGCACACACAGAGCAGGTGCTTGCTTCCACCCTGCAGGGGAGTGATATAGGTCTGTGTAGCAGTTATCACCTTGGGCTTACATCTGAGCATGTCCTCAAGAGTCCCTTATAGCAGAATGTAGCTAAAGGTCATAGGGTTCATGCTCCAGGAGCATGCTCAGGTCATGGCCAGAAGTGGGAGCTTGATCTCGAAACTGGTGGAGCTGCTCAGGAGGAAGGGCATGGGGTCACAGCTAACGGCTCAGGCACAGCTCCTTGGAGCTGCATGGGCTTGACCTTCTGTAGTCTACCCTGAGCTCACAGCCAGTAGGCAGCTGTGCTGTCCGGGACATGCTGCTGCATGCTCACTTTGGATGCTGTGCCTCGTGACCCCGGCTTCTCTTGCCTGGCTGTACTGCACACAGGGCACGATGCATACCATGCAGGATCTGTGTCCTTTGACCTTGAATACTTAGCTTTCATGTGTTCTCCTGAACCTGCCCTTTGTGCCAAGGCTGGACACTTTCCAACAGCAGAAGCCCTCTGGGTACTTGGGCTCCTTTCCAGCATGATCCTCTGTTTTGGTTTTCTCTTTAGATTTGTAGTATTTGGTGAAAAATAAGAAACATTTAAGGGAGAAATGGCGGGGACTTAGTGGGATTCTTCTTGATGTTCGAGCCAAAGGCACTCCCAAGTCACCTGAAGGGCTGGATAAGACACATACGCAGACCACCCCAGAGCTTCTGACCCAGGAAGACAGTCTGCAAGGTCCAAAAACTTTCACTTTCACATTCCTAGATGATGAAGATGGTGCTGGCCTAGGAATCAAACTTGGAAAACCACTGTAGCAGAGCAGTCTTTAAATCTAGTCCCCCCTTCTTCATCCATAGGGAATGAAGGTGTTTTCATAGGTGGGCAGCTGAGGCGGTGATGAGTGTGTGGCTAAGGGGCTGATGGGTGGGTGGGTGGCTGAGGGGCTGATGGGTGGGTGCGTACACCTGGGATTGCACTCTGCAGTCTGCATGAAAGCTCATCTGTCCATCCACTCACCTATCCACGCGTCCATTCAGATAGCATCCATCCTCATATCCACCCAACGTCTGCTCATCATCCGTCCGTCCATCTTTCTAACAACCCCCACATCCATCCACACACGCATCTACACATCTGTCTGCCCACCCATCCTCGGAGCTGTTGGTCTGCTCACACCTCATCTGTCTGCATACCATCCATCCATTCACCCATCACCCCCTTAGCCGCCCACCCATCACCCCCTTAGCCACAGATATATGTGCACAGTGTAAGTTATGTCATGTTTTAGTACAATCTAGGTTCAATGCTGGGAGCTAAGAACCGTTAGCTGTTGAGACATAGGTTGAAGTCATTGGCTTCCTCAGAACACAGTTGATGAGGAGATATTGGTGAGCCTGACTCACCGCTTGGAGGTTACCTGTGGTGCCGGCCCTCTGTGACCCAAACATCTGATGTCCCTCCTCCCCTGTGCTGTCATCTGACCAGCTCACCAAGGAAGCTGACATGCCTCTCTGGAGAACCTGCCCCCATCCAGGAAGGTGTTTCTGGCAAGATGCTGGGGAAGCGAGATTAACAGCCACTCCGGTCACTCCTCTTTGTAGAAGGCTGAAGTGAGCCTTCTTGGTGTGAGTGACCCGATGCCTGAATTTTCTTGGCAGATGCCAGGTAGGTGAGGGATCAGGCTGAGTGCCCGGATATATGTGCAGCGTGGGCTCAGCTGCTCGAGAAGTGGCCTGTTTGGATGATCGGCCGTCCGCTGGTCTATAATGTGTGGTACCTGCTCCGGTGTGAGTCTCTGGAGAGACCACACTGCGCTTTCTCCAGAGAAACTTTCCAGGTACACGACTGTCAGTGTGGTCTTAGTGGACCCCTTAGCCTGCTGCCTTCTGTCCCAGGTCCACACCAAGCTGGGCCGCAGCAGTGCCTCTGCCGTGGCCCTCCCTGTCTCTCTGCCCTCTGTTCTGGTCTGTGGTGATGCTGGCTGCAAATCCATTGTGACTTGTCCTCTTCCTTCTTAAGAACTGTGCTGGCAGTCCAGAGCCGATCCCTCTCCTCCGCTGCGGCAAGCCTTGCTCTTGCTGTTCTGTGTGTGGCCCTGTGCTGTCGCTTACTCCTCTCCCAGGCCATGTGACCAATGCCTGCACTTTTCACTTGGCATTGTCAGAGCCGAACCCAACATGGCTAGCCATTGCCCAAGTCCCACAGCCCTCAGAGGAGGCCTCGTCAGCCTCTGGAAATGGCTATAATGCAGAAAGATGAAGCTCTGCTGGCAGCACCGTCACCTGCCGAGTCACCCTGACAGCCATAGCAGCTAGCTATCATGTCAGAGCAGTGTGACAGACTTCTGCTGAGATCCATTCTGCTCCAAAAGGATCCCAGATGTCTGCAGTCCGGGGAAGGAGAGCACCACCCCCACTGGCGCGTATGCGTGGCGTGTGAGTTATGCACTCAGCGGTTCAGGGCGTTGATATGTTGGGCTTTGCAGATGGAACACACAGGGAAGCAGAATGTACTGTCCCTCTGGGTTGTCTTAGGGCCCAAGGGCAAGCATTATACCCCCAAGAGATCAACGTCTTCCCAGATCTATGAATTAGAAAGCCAAAACTAAGCAGGGTGATGGAGGTGCACGCCTTTAATACTGGTACTCCAGAGGCAGAGTGTTCCACAGATTCCTTGCCTGGTTCTCTTCTTGAGAAGGTTGTGGTTGTCCTGGGTTACTTTACAGAACAGACCCAAACATGAAAAGGGGAGGCACTTTGTCACAGGTAAGGGAGAAGTGTTCTGGCTGGCCAGGTGGTGGCTTGGAATCTGCTCCCCCGTGAGACAGCATTTCCCATAACCTCCAATCATTTGTCTCTTCAGCCATTCATAGTAACAGTGCACTTATGCATCAACTGTGGCTGTAAATCAGACCACTTTGCCTGCAGGTCTTGTAAAAAGTGCATACCATGTGGGGTTAGAGAGATGCTCCAGCGGGAAAGAGCACTTGCTGTGTGAGCATGAAGACCTGCGTTCAAATCCTTCGCACCCACATAAAAGCCAGATACGGCTATGCATGCTTATAACGCAGCACTGCAGGGAGAACTCTGCAGATCCCAGGAGCTCACTGGCCATTCAGCCTAGCTGAAATAGTGAGCTTCCGGTTCAGCGAGAGACCCTGTCACAAAGCACTAAGGTGGAGAACTATAGAGACAGACATTCTCCTCTGGCCTCAACATGTGTGCATGTGGGCATGTACACGCGCACGCACGCACACATACACACAAGAAAAACACTAAATGTAATGGAGAAGAGAAAAGCTACTATTATGTCTAAGGAAATAGTTCACAGTTTGGAAGTAGGAAGAGATGGAGAGCGGCATTTTGGAAAGAGACCAAAGATTGGAATGGCTTTTAAGTTATTGTTACTGTTTTATTTTAGAGTGGGTGTTTCTGTCTGTGCGTATGTCTGTGTTCCACATGCCTAATGCCTGAGGAGGCCAGAAGGTGTTCAGCCATGAGCTGTCCTGTGTGTGCTGGGAATCGAACCCAGGCCCTCTGGGAGAGGGACAAGTGCTCTTAACCACTGAGCCATCTCTCCAGCCCTAGATTGAAATGTTTTAACTGGATGGTTTGCAATGGAGGGTGTAAAAAGTAAATATGAACGCCAATTGATGACATACTTGAGTTGTCTCCTTATTCACAGAGGATGAAGGGTGTGTGGAGACCAAGCGACTGGCTGTTGCCATGGCTCGTACCAAGTCCTGTATGTACTGTTTGTTTTTTCAACCCATGGCCTGGTTCTGAAGGAGACGTGGAGCAAGCCTCTTAGCCACCTGGAGTTGGGAGCATGGGATCGCATGGGTCTGTGTTTTGCTGGGTTGGAGCTGTTTGTTAGGCAGATCGTTGCGCTGTTGGTGACTGACACAGTACTGAAGCCTCAGCGGCCAACTGGACGTCATCCTGTCCCCAGGATCCCAGTGTCACACAGAGAAGCAGCCAGGGCGGGAACTGGGAAGCAGACGTTGACTGAGGGAAATACTAGGCATGATATGTAACCTAGAGATGAATCCAGAGGCTTGGGGCACGTTAGATTCTATGCAAACATGACATCACTGTGAGGGATGAAAGTATCATAGGCTTTGGCGTCTCTGGAGTCTTTGAGCCCCCGCTTTGGGGATACCCAGGAATGATTGTGTGTCACAGACACTTCAAAGGGAAGTCTAAAGTATGCTCTGGACTTTGCAGGAAGGAGGCTCTGTGTTTGGGTTTGTAGAGATCCTGCACGCCTATGCCGTGGTGGCCATTTGTTCTTTCTTTGAGCAGAGTAGCCAGATACTGGCCATCTGGGCTGCCATGGCCCACCGTGGTTGACGGTCTTGTGGCTGTTGTCACTGGGGCCCCCTGTGGTAGATGAGTTCCTGGGGCCTCTGGCACAGAGGGCTTGGGCTGGAGTTCAGCACACAGCTCTCTGGAGACTGTAAATTAAGGTTCTGTTCTCCTCAAAGGATCCTCTGTCCTCACCCAAACCCCAAGAGATTCACAAATGTTAGAAGGAAATCAAATATCTGGGAGGAGTCATTCAAGAAAGTTTGCAGCACTTGGTGGAAAATACAAACCCACCAATTGTCTCTTGTAAGTCAGAGATTCGACTGCTCTTGTGTATCTAAACTGGCTTTTCAGAAAATGCCCTGGGTTTTCCTTTCTTCCCTTAATAATGCCGTTAAAGAAACAAGACCGAGCCCCAAAGCATAAAATCCAATTTCTGAACTGCAGAGGCAAACCACACAGCTGTACTGTTTAACCCGCTGAAGAAAAGAACCAGTGTTAAATTTCACTAATGGTATCATTGACAGGATATTAGACTAGGTAGAGACCAGCGCCCAAACAGGACTTCATCCCGGAAGGATGCTTGATCTTTGAAGATTTGTTTGTTTGTTTTGCAGTCCTGAGCATTGAACGTGACTTCACTCAAAAGTAGGCAGCACCCTTAGCTACACCCAGCACTCCCCACCGTGTGTGTGTGTGCGTTTGTGTGTGTTACGCGTGGAGGTCAGAGGGCAACCTCGGGTGTTGATCCTCAGGACCTGTTTACAGTATTTTTTGACGCAGGGTCTCTCGCTGGGACCTGGGGCTTATTGATAGTTGTGCTGACTGTAATGTAAGCAGACCCCAGGGTCCACCTGTCTCTACCTCATCTTCCTTAGAGCTTTGATTGCAAGCCTTACACCACTCCAGTATCACAGGACCAGGAGGCTGCATCATGCAGGAGAAGAAAAAATGAGTAGGATATGGATGAGGAGCATAGCCCAGCACAGCTGCTCCTCTCCTCCTCCTGCTCCTCCTCCTCCTCCTCTTCTTCCTTCTCCTTTCTCTTCTCCTCCTCCTCTTCTTCCTCCTCCTTTCTCTTCTCCTCCTCCTCTTCTTCCTCCTCCTTTCTCTTCTCCTCCTCCTCTTCTTCCTTCTCCTTTCTCTTCTCCTCCTCCTCTTCTTCCTCCTCCTTTCTCTTTTCCTCCTCCTCCTTTCTCTTCTCCTCCTCCTCTTCTTCCTCCTCCTTTCTCTTCTCCTCCTCCTTGTCCTCTTCCTCCTCTTTTTTTGGACAGGGCTTCTCTGTGTAGCCCTGGTTGTCCTGGAACTCACTCTGTAGACCAAGCTAGCTTCAAACTCTTGAACTCTTCTGAGTGCTGGTATTAAAGGCATGTGCCACCACACCCAGCTCAGGACAGGCTAGTGAAAATGGATTTAGTGACATTTTATAAACATGTGAGAAGTACTTGGTGGGACTAACATTGAAGGGGAACTGTAGGCTCTGCCCTACTCAGCTGCTGGGCTCATGGCCCCGGATGCAGAGTGTGCACCGTGTGGCACTGCAGCACTTGGCCAGGGGAGGGCAGGGCATCAGGACTGGTCCCAGGCCTGTGGTCACAGCTAACCACTTGTGAGTTTCTGCATTTAAGGCCATCATCAGAAGAGGCGAGATCTGGAGATACCATATCAGATACAGCTTTCTCTTTCTGACTGTTGTGACCAGGGCAGAGGTGAGGCACAGGCCCATCAAAGCCAGCAGAGCCTTCTTCCTGATTGGGTAGTGGTTTTCTTGGCTTCTGTGTGCCTGTGGTGTGGAGGCCACATCCTCAGGTTTCTCTATGGCCTGTGATGCAGCAGGTGGCCTTGTCTGCTGGGATACAAGGGCAGCCTCGGGTAGGGTACACAAGGTAGAGGGAGGGAGAGAGGGAGGGAGGGGGAGAGGGAAGGGAGGGAGGGGTTGCTAGCTCCTCAAGCCCAGCTGCCTGTGTTCACCTGTCAGACTCTGAAGTATAGATCTAACAAGAGAGCTCTCTGGATAGAAGCACCATGCCACGGGATACTGGCAGTGGGCACCTCGGCTACCCTCTTCCTGGTGGAGTACCCTCCTCTTATCCCCTGGACCTCAGCAGATAGTGAGCACCCAACCCTGGGTGCCAAATAGGCATTGCTCTGCCCAAACGAGGCACTGTTTGTCACATATGCTTTTGTGGGCCGGAAGGGCGTGGTACCATGTGAGGTGCTGTTTCTCACGTGAGCTTTGGAGGGCTGAAGAGAAGTGGTGCAGGACTTTTGGAAAGCCCCCTGACCCCAACTCTTGCCTCTCCCTCCTTTGCCTGGACTGATAAGTGTATTGAAGATGGTAACGAACGCATTTGATCATTTGGCACTCTTGTGTTACCATAGTTAAAACGGTGCTCAGATGAGCTACTTGGAGTATCAGGCGTGAGAGCCTGAAGCCTGGGATGTGCAGGGCACATGGGTCCCGAGGGTGGCACCCAACTTAGGCTGTCACTGGAAACCCGGGAGCCGTCCCTTGCTTCCCTCAGAAGCCTCTGCGGGCACCAGGGCAGAGGTCAGTAGCCGCCGGCTTGGGAGGCTCAGCATGTCTCATGGAAGTGTCCCTGCCAAGCCGGGCGCCTTAGCGTTTCCTCTGCTGAGGGCTGGACAGCAGACTAGGAAACTTCCCGATTTATTTCAGAAAGCCAGCAGCCAGACCCTCCCTTCCTCCTGGTTTGTAGTTGTTTGTTTGAACTTGAGACTTCCTGAAGCCTGGAAGGTGTTTCTGGCTGCAGCAGCTCCCTGGCATTTGCAGCTCTGTCCACACAGCCCCTGTCTAAGGAAGGAAGCGACCAGAACTCGCGCACAGCTGGGCGGGCTCAGCCATCCCCCCGGTCTTCAGTGGCAGTGGCTTTGCAGCATACCCTCCATCACCGGAGAGTAGAGCAGCCGGTGGCTAAGGGAGAGGCTGGGAGCCCGGGACGCCACTAGACCCCGTTGGTAAATGACTCAGTAAACCCAAGGTCGCCAGGACTTCGGCATCTGTTTCCCGTGACAGCTCAGCACCCAGGTGTCGCTGAATTCCCTCCACACCTTCTGGCTGTCCTAGCGAAGAGCTATAGACCTCGGGAGCCTCAGGACTCTGGGCTAAGACCTGAACTGGGCCTGAAGAGTCAGTGGGCCTCTGCTTCACAGAGATTCAACCTCAGGAGGGCAACTCAATGGCCGAGAAGGGTGCATCTCGGGGGGCCGTGCGGCGGTTCTGGTCACTACCAAGGAAGCGTCGGGGAACACCAGGGCGCCACAAGCCAGGTGAGTCGGGCGGATGGCACCTCCCTTGGGACACGTGGCCCCTCTCGGCAGGTGCTTCTTTAGTGATTCAGCATTTCAAAATATTGTGAGCGGTGTGTGCAGGACCATTAAAATCATCTGGTGACCTGCTGGGCATCCTGGCTCAAGGTGAACGTAGTATGATCGCTTCATCTGCCTCGGTTCTGAGCTTTCTTTGTCCTCTGGTCTGATGACCTGGCTCAGAAGTTGTAGTGGAAATCTCGGGCAGACAGTGAAGACGTGACCGTGATGTGCTGTCAGTGGGCCCAGAAGGGCACGGTCCCTGGGGGAGAAGGCCACCTGTCACTCCAAGCCCCACCCCTACCTGTCCGTGGTACCGATACCCAGTCCCCGGTTCGGTTTCTCTTTGGAGCAGCACACTTCTTGCTCAACCAGTTTAAATTTGCACATCTCAGAACAATATTTTACAAATTAACTTCCAGAGAAGTGGGGACTTTCCCGTTGCCGGAGCCAGAGAGGTGCCTTGGGGCTGATTTCTGGTCCTGCAGAGTACACAGCACTCTGTGCCTCCAGGAGCCTGGGAACTGGGGATTGCTGGGAATTTGGGGCACCAGTGTAGCATCCTTAGGGTATCAGGGTATAATTCTCTGGGTAGATAGTGTAGTCAGCCTGTAGGCATGAAGGACCAGCACCTCCTTGTGTAGATTTGCCTGCTCAAGGTGGTTTGAGGGTGCTTAGGTCCCACATGCTTGGGGAAGGGGAAGTAGCCCACCAGGAGAAAACCTGCAAATACCTCAGGCTGCAAAGAGGGGCAGTCATTGGGGATCCATCAACTAAAACTCATCCCCTCTCCCACTCCTAGGACACAGCTCCTGAGGTGCCTGATACCCAGTATGGGCACAGCAGGACAGAAGAGGGCCCTTGCCCTCCTGTGTGGGTATAGAAAGTATCCCTAACATGGTGTGTCATATCAGGCTCTGCTTGATTGGCATGAATAACCTGGGTTCAGATACCAGGCCCCCAGCCCCTTTATGAAACCCTCTGACATCTACCCTGCATAAGAAATACCAAGGAAGAGCGGGGCTGGGGCATGGCAAAGGCTGAGCTAATCCTGGCACCTGAAGGTATATGCCAAGGTGCCCAATGCCCTCTTACCAGCCTTCCCCTCCTCTGCAGGCCCTAAACATGGGTGTGGGGAGAATCTCCAACATGGAGGCCTCAAAATACTCCCCTACAAAATGGGATATTCTAGGCCAGGGTTGGGTTAATTACATGCCACAATCCCTGGGCCACCAGTGCTATCTGTCTGGTCTGACTACTGAGATGTTGAGACCCATTTTGGGGTACTCTCCTGGCCCTGTCTCCCCATCTGTGTCTCAGTGGAGTTTGTCTGATGAGCTCCCTCCTGGCGCAAGTGCATCTAGACAAGGTGCAGCTGTAGCATGTGCAGCTCAGGCAGGTGCAGCTGTAGCATGTGCAGCTCAGGCAGGTGCAGCTGTAGCATGTGCAGCTCTGGCAGGTGCAGCTCAGTAGCATGTGCAGCTCAGACAGGTGCAGCTGTAGACATGTGCAGCTGTAGCATGTGCACTCAGCAGGTGCAGCTGTAGCATGTGCAGCTCAGACAGGTGCAGCTCAGACAGGTGCAGCTGTAGCATGATGCAGCTCAGACAGGTGCAGCTGTATGCATGTGCAGCTGTAGCATGTGCAGCTCTGGCAGGTGCAGCTGGGGCAGATGCAGCTCAGACAGGTGCAGCAGCTGTAGCATGTGCAGCTCATGGCAGGTGCAGCTGTAGCATGTGCAACTCAGACAGGTGCAGCTCAGGCAGGTGCAGCTCTGTGCATCCAGCTCAGGTCCATTGCAGTTCAAGCAACCAGTAGCTTGCTTATACGTGCTGAGCACCTGAGCAAGCAGTAAGCTCTAGAGTCCATTTTTCCATGTGGCATGACTTTTTGAACATGGAGCCTTTCAAGGGTATGTTGCTATCTACTTATGTGTCTTCAGAAGTGAAGTTGTGGCTGGTGTTGATACATGGTTGGAGTTACGACAAAGGACAAGTGACAGGGACACCATGCGATGGACAGAGGGTAGAAATGGGACCCACGGGGTGGGTTGTCTGACCTGGCAAAGGAGTTGGGCAGAGCTGGTGCTCTCATCACAGAAGTCCGTGTGGGAACTGTTTACTGGAGGTTAGCCAAGGCATTTCACTTGCACGTGGCAACCCTGGAGCGTGGCAGTGGCCTTGATGCAATTCTGAACCAGAACAGCAAGGCCCGTGGGAGACAACCAGAGACATGGTGCTCACCTCAGCAGCGCAGATGCCCAGAGGCTGCAAGTGCTGAGGGGCTGCCAGCCACCCCCATTAGACGCACTTTGGGGTCCTCTTTGGTTGGTACTTTTTGAGGAATACTGGAAAAATTAAGACACCGTTAGCACCGTACAGGGAGAGGGCACAGGGGCAGCACGTGGTCCTGGGCTCTGGAGGCACAATTTTGGTTTGAGGGGGAGTTTACTAGCCTTTGACACCAAATAGATGGCTTCCTGGGTGTGGCCCTGCCCTTCACAAGCAGGACAGGTCGATCGACTGGAGCTGTAAGTCAGTGAGCCCCAAGTACAGGCTCCGTTCCCCGAAGCCCCCTCTGCTGAGCGGCGGTGAGGCCGGGACCCTCCACCCAGGGCAGACCACCAGAGGGTGTGGCCTCTTGACAGACATTACCCACCACCACCCGTGTAGTGATCAGGACACAGTGGATACTTGGGTGGGTGTGGCCTCCCGCAGCTCTCAGCACTGCCGGGCCTTGTCTGGCCTCTACTTACACGCCTGAGCATTCCGCTTGCGCGGTCTCCACACCGCACGGTCTGCACTGGCTCTCCAGCTGTTTTCTCTGGGCTGAGCGCTGACAAAGTCAGGTTCAGAGCAGATGGTGAGTCCTGAGTCAGGCTTCCCGAATCTCTTCCTCGTGGGAGAAGGTGTGGCTGAGGTTACACTTTCCTGATAACCAGAAGTGGGGTGTCATCAGTCTCCCCAGGAGAAGTGAGGATTGGCCTCCCGGCCCTCAGCCTTCACTGTCCCGACACCGGAAAGCGAAGCCGCGTCTCACGGGTGAGGGCGCCTCTCTGCTCTGCATTTAGGACCGTATTTCAGTTAAGCCAAGGAAAACTGTCTTATTAAGAATCCAGACAGTCTTTCTGTAAAAACATGTTTGCAGTTGGCACAGACAGTCTTGAGCAGAGCCAGAACTAATTAAATGGAGCAGATAAAGGGCTCTGAGGATGGTTGAGCTACATGAGCTCAAAGGCCAGAATTTGGATGCCCAGAACCCTTGTAAGAGCCAGGCGGGCATGGCAGCCTCCTGTGACCCCGGCACCGAGAGTCCCTGCAGCAGACTTCTCAGCTAGACCACGTGGCGTTGGTGAGCCTTTGGGGCAGGAACACAGACTCAGGGACCCTGCCTCAGTGTAGCAAGAGACCTCACCTCAATAAGCCAAGCGGAGAGCAAGTGACAAAGATGCTGTGTCCACTTCTGGCCTCCGCACACACACCCGCAAGCGCGTGAGAACGTGTGTACACACCACACTTGCACACCACACGTGCAAAAGTAAAATAAAATAAAGCACCACAGAGATTTTTGAGGCACTGGATTAAGTCGATCGCTCCGATACTTTTGAGCTTCCTGGTAGCTAAAATGAAAAGGGAGGAGGGACGTGAGGTCAGGTGCAAAGGAAACCGTCCTCCGAAAAGAACGTTGGGAGAGTAATTTTTTTCTTTCTTTAGGAAAATTAGTGCTCGTAGGTTGACGTTTCATGGAAGCCAGCTAGAAATGCTCAAACCTGTGTGTTCGGTAGCATTCCTTCCAGAATCACACCGTGGTTCCAGCGCTGCTGGCCCGGAGAGCCCCCTCTGCAGGCTGGGACCACATATGTCCCAGCCAGTCGCTGTGCTGTGCGTCAGGTGACCCGCCTTTACCAGACTCAGCGGACCTCTGAGCTGAAGTTCCTCGGTCGTCTCCTGGCTCAGCCCAGGAAGCGCCATGTCTGTAGAAGACAGACATATTATTCAAAGTGGGGGCATGCAGTGTGAGGCCGACCACCGGTGTGACAGCCCTGCCCAGGGCCGGTTATAGCCACACAACTGGTTCCCATGCTTCAGAAGTTCCAGCCAGCAGAAGGGAGTGGCCGTCCTGCCCAGAGCTGGGAGGTTGCTGAGGTGGGCGGGGCCTACCTTTGATTTATAGGCCTTTTGTTCACGAGGGAAACACTGGTGAGAGACATTTCCTCACGGTGCTACTGGAACTTGTTTGCAAGAAGATGTTTCCTGGACTGAGGAAATCTGGGGATTGTTATTTTTAAAATTTCAGACAGCTTGGCTGGAGGTGGGAATTTTGTTCTAACCAGATATAGAAGCTGTCAGTTCAGCCCAGAGTTGGGTTTGATCTCTTGACCAGCTCCTGTCTTCCCCAGGCCACCGGCTACCACTTGGCTTAGACTGAGGTCAACATAGGCTAGAGAGGCCCAGAAACCCCTTCCCACCTGTGCTGGGGTCCCTGCAGGCTCCCTTTGTGGTCTCTGAGGAGTCTCTGCTCTTGAGGATTGTTGAAGTACAGGACGCAGCTGCCCAGGCCCCACCTTGCCCACAGTGTGCATTTGCCGACCTTGGTTAATGGGTGGGAGTGCCAGGGGCTGTCAGTCCCTGCATTTGAAGCCTCTGGATAACGGGGACCTCATTTCTGGCTATGTTCAGGAATCCAGCCTTGCCTGGATCGCTGGGCAGAGAGGTCGGTTTTCCAGCTGCCCCTCCCTCCACTGAAGGCTCTTCGTCTACCTGTGCCTCTTCAGGTCCTGACTGTGCAGGGGTAGATGGGCTGCCTGAGCATGTCAGTGCCACCTGGGCTCTGGTGGGGACTGTTCTTAAGCCTCTAACTCTCAATGAAATGCTGGAGAGGGAGGGGCCAGGACAGCCCCCCTCTCCCTGTCTGTTCCTTTCCTATAAGGAACAATGCTCCACCTGCTGCTGCAGCCTCTCCAGTTAGGCAACAAAGGACTCCTCTACCTCTTGCTGTCTTTCTGGTATACTCCGCTGACCCCACTCGCCTCCCTGCCCAGGAATGGCAACTCTTTTTGTCCATCACGGTAAAAAGAAACTGTCCACAGTCGAGTCCCTGTGCCTGAGCCTGGCAAGAATGGCTTGACTGTACCTCTCCCTGAAGCTGCTTGCAGGCTGCCCCAGCCCGGAGTCCCTGTGTAAACAGGGCGGGGAGAGGAGGGGATGTTAGTCTTGTGAGAGCAATTACCTTCCAGGGCTCCATCCTGGTTAATGGTCAAGTGAAAGTAAGAGGCTGGAGGCTCTTCCTGCGCCCGGGGAGTGCAGTCAGGTGCTCCTGGGAGCACGGCGGCCACACAGGTGGCCATGGCACACAGGCACCCTGTCTGGATCTCGGTGGCAGAAATGAAACGGTACTACGTCTACTGTGAGTGGTGCTCCTGGCTGCACTCTCTGGCCGAGGGTGAGTCCTGGGGTCCTCCGAGGGAGTGGGCACACTGTGCAGCCTGGGTGCTCTGTGGCTGGTCTGCTGAGGAGGGAAGTGGTCTCCCCAGTCCCTGTGCCCCCCTTGGCTCTGTAGCCACAGGGTAGGATCTGGAGTACATGAGTTTTCACCCCATGGTTTTGTGGCATTGGCTACCAAAGCAGACAACACCTGCAGGTTGGCCAGTGTAGAAATCCTGCATGCCACCAAGCTGCTCTCATGACAGCTCTCCGGGGACCTGTAACACCACGGAGCTTCAGTCAGTGTCGTGGAAAGCCCCTCCTTTATCCTTGAGCTCAACATGCAGTAGGCATGTGGGCATTGCTTTTTGTTGGCCCAATCCCACCTTGTCTTTGTGACTTGGGCCTGGGCTCTTGGAAGGGTGGAAGGTGGGCCGTGCTGGGATTCAGTCACATTCCGCCTGCCTGGCATTGGCAGAGCTCACAGGTGCACACAGGGTATCAGATGAGACAGTGAGGGGTCGCTCCCGGAAGTGGGGCTCTGGGCCTGAGCATGAGGGAAGTGTCTCTGTGGGCAGCAAGAGAGAAGGCTCAGCAGAGGTGGCCACTGCCAGTGCTGTTCGCACCCAGATCCCCCAAGTGCTTTTCTGCATTTTGTGGCTCCAGTCACCTCCCAAGAGGCCACTGTGGCTACAGCAGCACTCACAGGAGAGACTTGTGGGGGCGGCGCGTATCCCTCTGCCACAGAGCACATTGCTCTCGCATGTAAACCAAGGCATGTAGAGGCCTTGGTGATGGTAGGGCAGGACACTGGGTACATCAAGGCCCCACCTGCGGCAGGAAGTCGGGAACCAGCCAGGACAGCTGACTCTGCAGAAAGAGGGTTTGGAGGGCTGGCAGGTGGTGGTGACAGGTGGGGCTTTCACATTCAGTACCGTGGCCTGAAGAGACATCTGCATCAGGCAAGCGTGACACAGTAAGGACTGGGCTCTGTGGGTGGGGCCCATACGCCAACCAGTTAAACTGTGACGTTTCATCTGTCTGTTATAAAATAAGAACACCTTTCCTTATGGAAAGCCAAGGCTTACTCTCTGTGAATTGAACTCTAGCTGGCTGTTAGGTGAACAAGCCCGTGATTGGACACAGAGGTCTTAGGTACGTGAGAGAGACCACTGTGGGTCTCTGGTATGAGGTTACTCTGGCAGAGGGGACTACAGTTTTCCCATTAGCAGAGTCTGAGGGAAGTCTCTAGGTGTGCTGGGCACCAGAGGCCCAGGGAGTCAGAAACAGAGGCTGCATCATGGACACCACGTCTACTGGAACAGGTCAGTGTGCAGACCCCTCACTGAGCTGTCCTGGTGTTGTGGGAACACTCACAGAGGGGCGTGGCTTCACCCAGGGTTTGCAAAGCATGGGATTCCTCCAGAGCTTCCCAGCGACTGCATCTAAGCCGACAGGGCGGGGTAGAGGGTGCAGGCCTGGCTGTCTGCAGACCCTTAGGTGGCAGCAGGGGCTTTGGGACGTGGCCGGTTCCCGCCTCTCTGCATCTGTCACCAGAACTTCCCAGGGACGCCAGCAAAGGACACTTCTGCTTGAGCCCATCTTCTCTTTGATTTCATAGAAGGTCCAACTTCCCCTCAGATTCCCCAGGGCTCCCATGGCAGTGAAACCCACAAGCATGCTGCTCAGAGCAGGAGCAAAGGCTGGCTGCCCTTTTAGTGGGGGCTGCTGGGAGTGAAGCCTGAGTCAGAAGCCTAACAGGAACTGAAATTGCCTGAAATTGCCCGGCAGGCTCTTCTGAACCACACAGACGTAGCTCCTCTTCCCAAAGATTATAAGGAAGGGCCAGGGAGAGGACCCAGGGCCTGTAGACTCTGCCAGCCTGTCTGTGGGGCCATCAGCGCCCAACCTGCCCTGCACAAAGGTGTTCCTCCTTTGATGTAGCTGAGATGAGGTAAGGCTTTTAAACTAGCTTGTTCCATCATGGCCTGAGTAGAGCAGGAGAGAGGGTTGGGTTGTTCACTTCTAGCCTTGAGCTCCTAGCTCCACTCAGGGCTAGGAAGGGGCAGGTAAGATGGATGTGTAAACTGGCCATCAAGTATCCGGCTCCATTACCACAGACGCGGTCTCTGATCCACCGTAATTAACCCAAGAGAAGGAATTGATGAAACAGTCAGAGATCCCAAATAACATGAGCCTCTGGACATCTGGGTGAAGTCTAGCTTGCATGGGGAGTCACTCTGAGGTTCAGTGTCTGAAGAGCAGGCAAGGGGATGTGGCTGGGCTGGGGAGGGAGCTTTCCCCACCGCCCAGGATGTGGCCATGGTACTCCAGCACACTGGGTGGTGGTCCTTGGCTCAGAAGAGTTCACTGTGACTCAGAGCAAATGCGAGTGTCCAGTAATAGACATTTGCTGTTTACCATGTGGGCACAGAGGCCTCTGGGCCATGTTTACATTCTCCGTCTGCTGTATTTGTTTTTACTAATACATGGCAAGAAAATATGGCTAAGATCAGCCTCTGGGGAGCCAACCCGCCACCACAGAAACACGCATCTACCACGTGTGAGAGTCCAGGAGGGCACGTGGTGGGCGGTCCCTGGTGTTCTGGTGCCTGGGGTGGAGCCAGGCCTCCCCCTCCCCCTCCCCCACCCCGTAGGCTCCAGGAGGTATATGTGATTCTGTGAAGTGCCTCCACGTATGCGTGTGTGACACTGTTACCCCAGGAAGATATACAAGCTGGGGACCAGGTCCTGTCCTCCTTCTCAGACTCTGTGCCACTCCAGTGAGTTTCCTTTTACTGTAGCTGCTGAGAAATCCAGAATTTTAGGAACTGAATCTGCCCACAGACAGCAAGAGCCAGCCGAGCCTGTGGTCTCATCCTGTGCTTAAAGGTGACGCTTGTGCTGGTGTCAGCCTTGCTGGGGACAGTTGAGCTGAGCTCTCAGACAGAGTTGTCTCTAAGGAGGTCTGTTTTTCAAGGACAGAAAGTAAAGATCCGGGTAATAAACCAGCCCGAGAGCTCATCCTGGCCACGCCCTTCACTCAGTACAGAAACGATCACCACCAGGTGATGTCGGACAGGAAGTGACCGCTGTCGGGGAAGTGCATCCTTTCTCACAGTCGCCTGAGAGAACCCCCGAGAAACAAACTGATGGCGAGCTGATGATGAGAAAAATGAATTTTCTCAGGTCCAAGCTGTGCTTTTCTTTGATCATCCGTCTACCTGGGACTCCGGCCTTACCCTGTGTGCGCCAGCAGGCCCCACGGGTGGCATCCAGGCTGTGGCCTTACCCTTGTGTGTGCCAGGAGGGCCCACAGGTGGCATCTAGGCTGTGGCCTTACCCTTGTGTGTGCCAGGAGGGCCCCTTGGGTGGCATCCAGACCACGGCCTTACCCTTGTGTGCCAGGAGGGCCCCATGGGTGGGACCATGGAGATAGTTTCTTATTAAAATGTCTTCTTTCATCTCTCCAGTTGCATTTAAACCATTTCCCAAAGCAGGGTGCCACCTTCTCCTTAGGAGACATTGGCCCAAGTTTACTGGGGACCACGACTACCCAGGAGCATGTCCAGGTATTAAGATGTGCTTGTGTGAGAGATGCCCACTGGGGGGGCTGCACTTTGTGTGGGGAGCCACTCTCCCTGCTGACCTTCTGGAAGTCTTCAAGGACCCGCCCTCGTTACCCTTGGTCTGGAGTCCTTGAACCCGGGGGGTGGGGGGCCGGCAAATGCCGGAAGCCAGAAAAACCTTGTGGGAGGCGCATGCTGGGCCAATGGCTGAGCCTGAGGAGGTGACGTGGGCATGGTTGCCCAGGGAATCACACCTCCCACACCTTATGAAACCGATGTCAAGTGTTCTGGTGGAAGGGGCACATAAACCCCACGACATTTCACAGACATTGAATCATGTTCTAGTACGTTGCAGAGTCTGTGAGGCTGATAGCAGGGTAACCTCTGACACCTGAGAGTTACTCTCAGTTCTGTGCTTTCAGAAAGCTGACTGCTGGGTTGTATTTGAGCTCCAATCAGATGAAAGAAGATGCTTCTCTCAGTAATTTGTGTGAACCTCATAGGCCATGCACAGAGATTAGACCAAGGACAGAGCCTGTCTGCCTACAACAGCAGCATTGGCACCAAACCAGGTCCCAGGGCTGCAGATGAGAAGAGGTGTCTCAGTCCTGGTGTGGGGGAGCACACTGGAGGACCACTCTGGCAGAGGCGAGAGGAGGACCCGAGATGGGCTTGGCAGACAGGCATCTGAGTGAGGCGGTCATTTGCTAGTGTAGACTCCGAGGCAGCAGGCACCCGCCACAGTTGTCCTGTGGCTCACGGATGCGCCAGACATGTGGGGTCTAGTCTCCTCTAGTTCAGAAACTTGACTAACACACAGGGTCACTGTGGGGCTTTTCACAGAGACTGGATGAGAGATCTTCTGGAACTGTAGAGGCCTTGGGTGCAGGGAAGGCCCGAGGAGCCATCACTTAGGACCCACCAGGATTACCCAGTCACGGGTACAGGATGTGCTGCACAGTGTGTCTGTACGTCACTGCCGTGTTGCACACTGGCTCCTAGGAATGCTTGCGTATTGGCCTGATGGAAAGGCAAGCTTCCCAGGAGAGAGGCTAGCTGAGAGCTGAAAACTGTGAGACCCCGAGGCAAGGAGAGCCGTTTGTGTCAAGCTTTGAGGCAAAGAGAGCACTGTGACCCGGGGCCAAGGGAGGAAGAGGCGAGGGAAGAGATGGTGTACTGGGAGGCGAACACTGGCCCAGAATGCGGTCAACTCAAGGAGTCAGTACAAGCCTAACAGACATGTTATGAGGTCCAGGAAGCCACACAGGGGAGCTGCTTCCTCCGGGCAGCCAGTCAGACCGGGCCCAGGCCCGGGTATAGTGTCTGAGAAAGAAGCAGGGCTGTAGGTACAGCTGACATTAGGAACCCTCAGGGCCTTGCTGTCAGATCTGGGGAACCAGGGCAGGTGGTCTCAAACTCACCTCTCCACCACCATCTTTCTTGAATAAGGAAAACTTCTGGCTTGGGATGCACTAAGTGTGAATCCAGAGGTGCCAGTGTGTGTTCTGTGTTCGGTGAGTTTCTCGCATGAGGACAGCCTTAGGCAGGGGCTTCACGACTGCCCCGGAGGCCCAAGGAGCTCCTTCCTCACAGAGATCTGTTAGCTGTGCTCGTAGAATGTTTGAGGGAGGGAAAATATTTTTAACATTTTGAAACACTTAAATTCTCCTTCAGACACAGCTGCTTGAGTCGCGCAGCTCCCTGGAGGCTAGAGCCCCGGCGACAGAGCTGTGAAGTCTGTGTTAGCCCGAGGAGCAGGCCGAGCTGCAGAAGCAGCTTGCACTGCTCCTGCTCAGGGCTCTGCCAGGTCCCCTGCTGCCGGCATTCCTCACGCCATTTTCCTCTGCTTGACTTCTCTCCCAACAGAAGCACTGTCCATCTCTCCCAGGAGCGTCGCTGGGCCGGGGTCAGTGCTGGCACCGTGTGTGATGAACCATGGTTCGCACACCCAAGAGCATCATCCTCTTGATGGCTGCCACCCTCCCCAGCATAGACAGGCTCACAAGGAGCAGGTTATTAAGCGGCCCATAATAGAATATGGCTGGTGTCCAGCAGGCGGGGACTGAGGGAATGGATGCCAGAGCATATACTCTGCCCACGAACATGTCCATGTGTGTGGGGCGAAGTCATAAAAGCACAACACAGAGGGGTCACATGGTGTCCAGAGTGAGTTTGGTGGCCACTAGCCACTTTAACCCTGAGCATCGTGGCTATTACCTCTCTGTTGTCTGGGACTCTGCCCTCTCCTTTCCTGTCACTGTTTGGCCACATTCTGATGAAGCTGTGTCTCTCCTGGGCAGTCCTGCCATCCCAGTCTCAGTTCTGAGCTGTTTGCCTATGGAGGGTATTCTCTGGCTGGTGCCGTGTGCAGACAGTTCCAACAGGACATGGCAGTGAGCGAGATTTGTGGGAACAGGGAGCCTGTGTTGTCCTGTCAGCTAGTCCTGTCCCGTGCCCCGGGAATGATACGGCTCCAGTTGCTTTCCTGGCCTCCCACCAGACTCTGGTGCCCTGTCATCGGTTGTGGGAATGGGGACCCCATGGGCAGCATCCTTCAGTCTGGATGCTCTAGGGACCAGCCTCCCCAGGACTGTGGCCGCGGGACCACAGGGGCATTCTTGATGCTTTCTTCCAGGTCTGTACACTCCAGGTTGCAGGGCACCTTGCATGGGTCTGTAAGAGCTCCTGCCACAGCCCAGTGAGATGCCCAGTCTCCTGCTTCATCTCTTCCCTAAATCACCAGACTCTGTCCCCAGGGTGAATTGAGCTTTTCCCATAGAGCACTGCTCTGTAGAGGAAGGGCTTTAGAAGGAAAACACATTAGCTTAGAGGGGAGCTGAGATGGAATTTTTTAATTATTTATTTTATGTATATGAGTGTTCTGCCTACATTTATATCTACCTACTGCATACCACATGTGTGCCTTATGTCCACGGAGGCCAGAGGAGGGCATGGGTGCTGGGATCTCGGACGAGCAGCCAGTTCTGAGCCATCTCTTCAGCCCCAATAGGAATGACATTTTTTAAATGTTCCCCAGCCAACTGTGAGGGTTGCTGATGCAGGGGAGTGGCCCCTGCACCCACACCCCACCCTCGCTACCTTGCCCCCTTCCTGTTCAGTATTTCTGTCTGGTGCGGCCCTCCCCACCAGCTCCACCTTCCTACTCTATGCCTCTCACCCTCCTGCTAGCTCTTCCTCCTCCCACCCCGCCCACGCCCCTCCCCTCCATGTGCCAAAGCAATGGGCCTGAGCGCCATGGTTTCCCTCCCTTCATGAATGTTTTTAGTGAGTATGCAGCTCCCATCCCCCATCTCCTCTCACCTCAACCCCACAGATGCAGATCTGAGTAGCCAGGGGCAGGGCTATATCCGGGCTTCCAGCCACCTGCCCAAGATGCTCAACACTGGCTGTTGTGTTTGCCTGAACAGCCCTCTGCCAGCCTGGAATCCTGGGCCTCACCCTCCCTTCTGCCACCCCCACGAAACTTCAGCAGAGGCCTTCAGACACACCCTGGCAGCTGGGTGGCACTGATCGGCTCTCACCGACCCAGGTATATCCAGGCAGCCATAGGAAGCTGACCTTGCTGGGTCATGACCTGCGGCCTGGGCCACTCCCACAGCTGTTCAGGGGTCAGGCTGTGTCTCTCTCCATTTACCTGGCAGCAGCTGTGCCTCCTGAAGGGCCACAGGACATGGAATCCATCATGGCCTGAGCTTCTCAGTGGGGAGACCCAGGCAGAGCAGCTTCCCACTTTGGTCATCCTGGAGTCCAGAATTGCCTTCAGTAGTCTCAGGTGGGTCTTGGGACTGGGACCTCGTGGTCCTTTAGAGGACTTAGGGGACTTCTGCGAGCTACCCCGAACTAGAATTGCAGGTGAGCGTCAGCCTCTGGGCTTGGGACAGGGACAGACTTAGGTGTATGAATCTGATGGCACTAAGGAGTCTGTCGTGTGACACCTCAGCAGAGGTATCACCCTGTCCCACCCCTGTTGTTCCTGTGGCCACAGTGCCTGGTATACCAGGAGCATCCTGGAAGATAGGTGTGGCTACACCCTGTGTCCCCGATGCCGTGGCCTTCTATTTGACTTGGGTCCCCACCTGTGTTTGCTTTCTGAGATGCGTATCTTCCCACAGCTGCCAGCCTGACTGAATGGCTTGGGCTTGTGAGATGCAGCTGTCCATCAGAGGTTGCTGCTCTGCACACAGCATTGGTACTGGGCCAGTGACCTCACCCTTGACAGAGCCAGCACTCCTGAAGCCCAGGGGTGGAAGATGGCTGGCCATCCAAAGCCCACCGGACCCTGGGTTTAGGCTTCTTCCAAGCCTTCGGAAGCCATCGGTGCCCTGGGGCTTGTGTATCTGGTTCCCCGTTGAGTCTTCCTGTTTAGCTAATCAGGATGGGCACGGGTGGGCTTGCCAACAGTGGAGAGTCTGCCCTATGGCCTTCAGGAAGCTGACTGGGGACCTGGTGTTGCATCCTCCTGAGGCTCTGGGTGTTCCCGCACTGGGGCCTCTCCCTCTTCCATCCCTGCTGTGTGCAGACTCCACCTCCATTCATCGATACTGTGGGAGTTATTTTCCATGTTGCTGTGACGAAATGCCTGACAGAAACACTGGAGGGAGGGAGGAAGGGAGGGTCTGTTTCGACTCCAGGCTAGTCTGTGGTGGTGGGGATGGCCTGGCAGCGGAAGCTTGAGGCAGCTGCTCACTGACATCAGCAGTCGGGAACCGAGCGCCATGAACGCTGTTTACCTGGGACCCCAGCCCGTGGGATGGTGCAGACCTCTCTAGGAACTCCTCACAGGCATGTCCTGGGGTCTGTCTCTTGGAGAGTCTAGATCCTGTCGTGTCAATGATGTTAACATCACAGACACGCAAAACACACAAGGAAGAGAAGGTTAGTCGATGGTGACCGGAAGCAGAGTAATCCCTTCCTTCCGCTACTCTTGATCCCTGTAAGTTGAAGGCATGAAGGCTCCCCACCGCTACAGGGAGAAAAGGTTAAAGTCCGTGAAAAACACTAGAAAGGGGTACCCCAAAATGCTGTAAAACATAAGAGCCAGTGTCATGCTGTGTTCCAAGGTCAGGAGGCTCAGAAGTAGGGACGGTGTGGAGAGGAGGCGGCTGGAGTGGAGGTCCCTGGGACACAGGGCTGAAAATGAGGTCCCAAGGCTCCCGGTCTGACAGGGAGCTGGGGCTGGGACTTACTTCTGAGCTAGAATTTGTTTGGGATCAGAAAGAAGGGACACCAAGGAGACCAGGTGTACCCACAGGAGGGCTGGGCCTGTGTGCTGTGGGCCTGGCCTTCGTGGTATTGATGGCTCTCGGACTGTACCACTGTGCAGGGGTGAGGTCAGCTCTTCCTCTGATGTATCTGGTGTCTCTGACTGTGGTGCTTTTTCCTTGCACTGTCCCACTGAGTGAAGAGTTGGTCTTCTGGGGTTTCCAGTTCCTTCCAACAAGGGTCACAAAGCACCTGCTTCTCTCCTAGAGCTCTGTTTATCCTGGATGCAATCCGGTGTGTTTACAGTGTCTAGAGATCATGGGACCCTGTGTCCTTAGCAAAGGGCTGCTCTGCTACCGAGACAGGAGGGGTCTGCAGGACAGAGCAGAGGGTGCAGTGCTATTGTCTGTGACTCGGTCGTCTGCAGGGAGACCTGGCTCTCCGGACTCACCTGGAGGCCAGGTGCAATTGGTGGCAGAGCCCATGTCGTGCTCACGCATGCCCCGGCTATAGTTCATTCAAAGTATATGTTTAAAAATGATGCTTTGGGCTGGAGGATGGGTCAGCAGTTAAGATCAAACACTGCTCTCCCAGAGGACAGAGTTTAGCAACCCACACTGGTGGCTAACAAGCACCCGCAACTCCAGCTGTGACAGGATCAACACCTCTTGCCTCCTCTGGAACCCATGCTGACGTGCATCTATCCCCATACAGACACACATGCATGCACATAACTAAATGGTGTTGAAATAGGACATTGCAAGTACTATGTGCCAAGTCCTGAAATTTGGTTGCTACTGCTGTTCCCTCACATGAATAAGCTAGCCATCCCTTCACGGGGTGGGCTGGGCCTCCCTTGCACCAGGCCCTGGAGTTCTTCTCAGCAAAGAGGTGAATTCAGAACCACCAGTCACTTTCCAGACTTTGACTGCTGGGTGTGCAGTGTATTTGGAGTCTCAGGAAGGCAGAGCCTCCCTCCCTGAGGAGGCTGGGCTGTCCCTCCCTTGGGGTCTCTGCAGCTGTCTTCTTCCTGACTATTTAGTCCCTGCAGGACCTGTGCTTTGACTTGTCACAATTGCCCTGCATGCACCATCAGGGAGAACCATGTCAAATTACCTTCGTGTGTGTGTGTGTATGTGTGTGTGAGCGCGCACTTGCATGTGTGTACGTGCATGTGAGAGTGCACATGCCTCTGTGTGTGTGTACGTGTGTGCATGCGTGTTTGCACTTGAGTGCATGTGTATGTGCGTGTGTTTGCATGTGTGTATGTACACGTGAGTGAGTGTGCGCATGCGTGTTTGTGTATGTGTGAGCACGTGCGCTTGCATGTGTGTATGTACATGTGAGTGAGTGCGTGTGCATGTGTGTGTACATGTGTGTGTGTAGATGGAACTCAGGGTCCCACACATGCCAGGCAAGGGCTCTTCCTCTCAGCTATACCTTAGCCCTCAGATTCCCTCTGTCACAGGTGGGAAGGCCTCCCTGTCTGCAGAGTTGCCTCACCCAGCACACAGAATGTTGTGTGTATCACAAGCAAGGAACTTCCTTGCAGAGTTTTCTGCCCTGATGGCAAAACACTGGGCCTCTGCTGGATGGGAATTGAGGACCCCAGGCTTATATCACGGCCATGTGAATGTGTGTGTCCTCCTGGAGCACCTGATGTGTGCCCTCCTGGAGCACCTGATGGGGAAAATGACATGAAATGGCGGCTTTTATGCTACCCCAGTCTGAGAAGTGTGGCAAACTCCCATCTGCCAGGGGCTGCACTGACTCCTGGCCGTAGCTCAGCGGTACACTCCTGAGTCCCAGTAACTCGTGTCACCTGTCCCAGCCTGTGAGCCTCCGTGGGTGGGCCTCATGGTTCAGCTGTCCGCCTGAGTGCTAGAAAGCAGTCACAGGCCAAGTAAGGCCCCATACTCGAGGCTGTCTTCACATAGGGCATCTATAGCACTTAGACCTAGACTCAGCCACGTAGACCTAGGGTCTGGTCCCGGAGGCTGTCCAAGAAATTCTCTGCCCCTCGTCCTTCCTGTTGCCACCTGGCTTTAAGGCTACTTGGAGCACATTCCTGAGCATCCACGTGCCAAGGAGCCTACTTTCTATCCACAGTGTGCGTCATTGTTTGGAGGCAAAGCCAGGAGGTTTTCTTCCTGGTGTAATGGAGGATGCTGTAGGGCCTGTGACAGAGACTGCGCGTGAAGCTGTAGGGCATGGCGCATGCTTGCTGGCACAAGGGCTGAGGCCCCGCTGGCACAGGAAACTGTGTCATCCCCAGGCCTCTATGGACCGCAGGAAAGCAAGGAAGAGGGTTCCCAGAGACGTGTCTGCACAGTGGCTCTGAGCTTCCTATTTCTCTCTCCCCTGTCCAAGGCCTGGTCAGTGTCTGATGCCCATCTGTGGTGCAGTGTGCTCTGGGAACAGTAGATCTAGTACAGAGGCAAGACGGAGACAGAGCTTAGCCACACGGGGCTTGGTTGCTCACGCGTATACTCTGCACACGTGTGGCATACCAACCCACAGCAGAGCACCGACAGAGAAGTACAGCCATTTCTTGGATCTACACGAGGAGTGGGCTGCCCCCCAGGAGAGGCGACCCTGGGGAAGGAGAAGTTCCTGGGTAGGGAGCTGAGTGCAGCAGTTAAAATGTTCTCCCAGCTTTCGGGAAACGTAGCTGCCACAGGAAGATGACACAGCCCAGAGGAGCTTCATGGTTGTCCCTGAATCTGCTCTCCTTAGAGTTGAAACCTGACCGTCTCGGGCCCTGTGTCCTGGCAATAGGTACGTGAGCACTTCTGTAAAGGAAGGCACCCCCTTCCCAGTGTGTCTTCCCTAAACTCTGCCGGCTCTTTGGCGTATGTTCAGTGAAAGTGTAGCTAGTCTCCGTGACCCCACTATGGCTGTGGGCCATGCCTTACTACAGAGCCAGAATGGAAAAGATCTCACCTACCGTTCCCGGCTGTCTCTACAAGGCCAGCACTGGGGTCCCCACCTCCACTTCTGGTTGTTCAGAGGGCACAGAAGTCTCACTCGCTTCCAGTACTTCCCAGACTTTGACCTTGGCCATGAATCTGCTGCAGGCTGGGCTGCACATGTATCTCAGGCTTAGTCTGCCAAGAAGACCAGGAAGATGGCCTTGCCGTTGTGGGATGTTACTGTTATGTCATATGAGGTTGTGAGCACAGGTTGTGAGCTGTGGCTTCAGAGAAAAGGGCATTGCTCGAATCAGGTGATGGCTGGTGGCCCAGAGGTCAGACAGCGCTGCTGTTGTGAGCTGCAATGGTCAGGACCTACGAGAAGAGACAAGGTTTTGGTGTAGTGAGGGGTCATTCTCCCAAAAGAGTAAAACAAACCGTGAAGTGAGTGGTCAGGGCCACAGCTGTGAGCCCAGCAGGCCCGGGTGTGTGGTGCAGCTGCGTGTCCTGTCCGGCTGTAGGAGGTGACACAGACTCCCGAGAACGGATTGAGCATGGACCCAGGACAGCAGCCAGCTCCTCGCCGTCTGCATCACAGTGGGCCTCGGTGACTGACACATCGCTCACTTTCTGAGCCAATGAGAACCTGCCATGTGCCCTGAAAATCTCTGGCCATTGTGACTACATGGGGCTGGGGACACACAGAGCCTGGGAGAGAGGAGCAAGAAGGAGGAACTGGCCAGCTTTGCAGACCTCGCTTCTTCCCCAGGCGGCTCCCTTTGTCACGTGGTCCCTTCTTGGCAGAGGATATCCTTGGACTTCCTCCTGTCCCAGGGCTTCGTAACAACTCCCCGTGTAAGCGTATGTGCTCAGCATATGTAAGCATGTAAGTTCTCAGAACTCCACATGCATCTACGGCAGTGTGGGTGTCTGAGGTCACCCTGTGCCTTCCGTCCCTGGGCTCAAGCATAGGAGATGACCATGGGCCTTCAATGGCCACAGTGAGGGTACACCTGGCAGCCTCCACCATGTGTCTGCAGAGTCGGTGCTCAGGGTGGGGTGTACCCCCATCTGCCTTGGGTTGGGGAACTGGAGACTGGACATGGGAGAAGGTGGCTGCTCACGCGCTGTGCCAAAAATCATGCCTTGATCTGTTCCAGTGGCCCCAGCATTGTCCTGTCCCTGTGGGCTGACAAAGCAAGGGCCATTCCAGCAGACTACAGATACAGATGTCAGGGAGGCTGAGACAGAGAAAGAGACTGACAGAGTAGGCTTCACTTGGCAGGCGACCCCACCAAGGACCAGGTCAGGACAGGGTCAGGACAGGGTCAGGACAGGGGAAGAATGAGGGCGGAAGGCAGGCCACGAGCCTGGCCCATCTATTTACAGTGTGGGAGTAAGCCCCTGATGGCATGGCCGCCTGAGTCCAGACAAGGTTGGCCTGAGATGTTCTGTTCTGATGGCAGCAGGCGCCAGCTGCTTGTGAAGAAACCCTGTCAGGTTCAGCTCCCGGAGCATGTGCCCAGCCACCAGAGTCGCAGTGCAAAGGCAGGAGGACCCCGATAAAGGAAATAAGTCATTGGGCGTAGATGACATTGGGGTCCCAGCAGGGGTGAGGTATGAGCTAGAGCCACTGAGGTGGCTGCTGCCCCACTGGGGACTTGGGACAGAGAGGCCATGACAACCATGACATAGCTGCTGTTCGGAAGGGCACATATGAGGTTTGACATTTGCCATCTTTGCTCATCCCCCTCTGGCAGTTGTAGCCACCAGGACAGGACAGTGGTCACTGTTCAGGGAGACGGAGTCCCACGAAGTGCTGCAAGAGCATTCGGGAAACTGAGGCTGCAGACAGTGTCAACAACGAGCCCAAGGTCACAGCGAGCTGGGCCTGGAAGCTGGGGGAGCCCACTCTGAGCCCTTCTCCCTCACATGCACCACATTGTCTACCCGCTGGAGAACGGGGGAGCCAGAGGGTTACCCCCAGAGGAACAGTCCGCCTAGGTGGAGGGTGTGATGTCTTGCACCCAAAGCCTGTCTGAACGGATAGGACCTGGCTAAGCTTGGGAGGACCTGTGGGTGGATGGGACCTGGCTGAGCTGGGGCCTTTATGGCTTAGGTCCCTGTGCCCTGGCTGTCCCTGTGGTAGAACCTGACTGAGGTAGGGCCCCACCAGGGAGGGTCCAGACAAACAACAAGGCACCAGGCTCTGCAGCCAGCAGGACTCAGCAGCTGCCAGGCTTTCAACAGTTAATCATCTGCAGCAGGATAAGTGAGCTGATTCTAGCTCCTTAATCAGGACATCGAATCCGAATCCGAGGTCCTGCAAGGAGCAGCCGCAGCCCGCAGCCCAAGGCACTCGGAGGCCAGTACTGCGCAGCAGAGCCAGGGAGGCAGTGTCCCCGCTCGCTCGGCAGCCCAAGATGGAGCTCCACCGGCTTCCTTTGTGCGCCGCACGCAGGCTTGCCAACAAACAGGTCGCCGGCTCCTGACCGGTTCTGAGGGTGACAGCATGACTCTGAGCCTCATCTCCCTGCTGTCCCAGGACGTCACAGCCCTGTGGCTCCTGCTGAAGACAAGTGCAGGTGCGTCTGGCTCCACCGGGTCCCCGTTTCCCTGGGAATGAGCCGAGTTTGCTATGGGTGTGTTGTGAAAGGCAGGGGGTGGGGTGGGGTTGAGTGTGACAGTGGTGAGGACAAGAGGCTGGACAGGCTGCTCTGGTGCTGGGCTCCTGTTGTCGGCTGAGGACGCTTTAGCTTGTGGCTCACACAGCAGGCTGCAGATGGGGGTGGGGCACGGGCTGGCTAGGTTATAGAGAGAAGCACCCATTCCACCCCTTCCACAGGGTGGGGGCATGATGCCTGGCCCTGTGGTCTGGGCACTGACCCTCAGACCCTGCCTGAGGGTCAACAGCAGCACTTGCCTCAGCTCCCACAGGAAGGGTGGCTGCCACCCTCTCTGGAGGCTGGAAACGGATGCTCTCCTTTGTTCAGGATTTTTCATGGACGTGCCGGCTGGCAAGGGAAAGATGCCCCCAGAGCCAGTGGCGTGGCTTTGGTTTCCTCCTCGTAGGGATACCTGGCAAGTGTTATCCCGTAGCTGCCCATTCGATGCCGGAGCCTAGGGACAGCAAGGTGCAGGGCTGGATGGCCATGGCCTGTGAGCAGTGAGCTGGCAGTTTCCTGGGGGCGTCTGGAGTCTCATTTTGGAGCTGGTTCTGCCTCTGAGGGAGGGCAGGTGCTGGGTTCTGGCACTAAAAGAACAAGGTCCCCGGGAAAGGGAGTGCGGTCATCCCAAGGAAAAAAGAGAGCAAGGGACCTGGCGGAGCGGAAGTAGCTCGGAGGTCCTCCATTATTTCCGAGAGAGGACGGCTCCTTGGGAAGCATTTTGTCATAATTATGTTTCCTGGTGGTATTTCTGCCAGGCCTTGACAATGGCCCATAAAGAATTTTCGTGAATTTTAATGAATTAGCCCTCAGCTCTGTGACAACAAATGAACATGGAGTATAGATTTTCCAGGGAAGCCTCTGGGGACAGTGCGTGGCCCAGCGAGGACTTCCCAGCCTGTCAGAGGCAAGGGGCCACATGGGATCACATCCCATGCCCACTCGATTCTTAGCCTCTCACATCTTGCCCTAAAATTCCTGGTGCATTCATACTGTGTGCTGTATTTTTAAGATATCAGCCACTCAGAGGACTTTCCTGGTGACTGTAGTGATACTAGGGGTTGAGTCTCTGTTGGCTTCCAGGAACCATTTGACAGATTTCTGGGTAAACAACAGCTAGAACATTCAATGAGTACGACCACAGACTTCCGTGACTGTTGCCAGTTTTTCTAAGTGTACGCTCCCTTGTGGGCACCCAGAAGCTGTTTTCTGGGATGTCTAGAGCTTGTTAGCACCTGTGCATCCGTGGGGACAGGTGGGCTTGGAGCCCTGTCCCTGAGCCAGGGTGGAGGATGGGTACGGCATGTTTGAGCACCACGCTCAGCCCAGGCCTGTCTGAGGTCCATGAGACCCACAGGTGTGTGTGACAACACCAGCCACACCCCCACCTCTGTCACTCTCACCGAGTCTGTCTCTCTCTGCCACACTCTGGTGGCTCTGACTGGCTAGACTGATTTTGGCCATCCTTTCTGAGTCCCCACCGGACGCCCTCTGTCCCGTGTGTGCCTGTGGTCTGCTGTGGGGCCAGCTCTCGTCCCTCTGCCTTGGAGAGGTCAACCTCTCCCGTGCATTGTTTTTGTTTGAGAAGCATCTGTGGTGAAGGTTGATACAATTGCTTGGTTTTAGATTTGTACTTAGTACTTAATAGGAGATAAAAGTCCCTCCGTGCAGTGTAGGGGAGGAGACAGGACCCATTCCATCCCAGGAGGCTCTCTGCACCATGGGGAACTTGGTGTCCGTGGGAACAAGCGCTGCTGTCTGCCTGGGGAGCATTGCACTGCCCTCTCAGGGCTGTAACTGAGCGGGTCTCTCTACAAGTCACTAAGTTAGCATGGGTAGGAAGGCAACAAAACACCTGCCCACATGACCTTCATTCAGGGTTAGCCTTGGGCTCTGCAGGGCTGATCCTGCCTGCATCAGCACCAGCGACCCCTGCGACCCCTGCACGGGTAACAGGGCGCAGTCAGCCCCCCCGAGGTGTCATGTGGGCTCCTGGCCAGGCTCCTGTCATGCTGTACATACACCCCACCACTCTTCACATGCTGGACCTCACCAACCTGGGTCCAGTCCGGTTGCTCCTTTAGCGATCTGTTCCAAGAAACATGGCCTTCCTGTCCTGAGCCCAGGTGTGAGCAGATGGGCATGGAAACACGGTATCGGGAAGCCAGTTCTTTCTGCTTCACATTGCAAGGGACAGCGTGAGGTCCCTGAGTGGTGAGGGCAGGATGTGGGGGCAGGGGACAGTAGCTGGGGCAGCTGCTGGGGCAGTAAGTGGCTCTGCCTTCTTTGTGTGGGGAGCATCTTGAAGTATTTCCTATGCCTGGGCTGTGGTCTTGGCTCCGGAGCACTGACAGTATGGTAGGAGCCGTTCAGAGGGATGGTCTTACCCACCAGTGCCCATCAGCTCTGTGTACCCCCAATGCCCACCAGGTCTGTGCACCCTCAATGCCCACCAGCTCTGTGCACTCCCAATCCCCACAAGGTCTGTGCACCCCCAATGCCCACCAGCTCTGTGCACCCCCAATGCCCACCAGCTCTGTGCACCCCCAATGCCCACCAGCTCTGTGCACCCCAATGCCCACCAGCTCTGTGCACCCCAATGCCCACCAGCTCTGTGCACCCCAATGCCCACCAGCTCTGTGCACCCCAATGCCCACCAGCTCTGTGCACCCCAATGCCCACCAGCTCTGTGCACCCCCAATGCCCACCAGCTCTGTGCACCCCAATGCCCACCAGCTCTGTGCACCCCCAATGCCCACCAGCTCTGTGCACCCTCAATGCCCACCAGCTCTATGCACTCCCAATGCCCACTGGCTATGTGCACCCCCAATGCCCACCAGGTCTGTGCACCCCCAATGCCCACCAGGTCTGTGCACCCCCAATGCCCACTGGCTATGTGCACCCCCAGTGCCCACCAGGTCTGTGCACCCCCAATGCCCACCAGGTCTGTGCACCCCCAATGCCCACCAGCTCTGTGTCTCAGACCAGCAGACCCTGGGCTCTGCTTCATCTCCGGCATCCTGGAGGGCAAGTCCAAGGAGAGGCTGGAGAGTGCAGTTGTCTCTGTCTTATGGTGACCTTGGTCAAGGGCGTAGCTCAGGTGACCCCCTCTCCTCAGCCTCCTGTGCACCCACCCACTCTGTGCCTGCAGCCCACCTCCAGGGTGCCTCCAAGACCTCAACTTCAGCAACCGCTCTGGTGTTTTTAGCCTTGGGCTTGTCGGCCCCAGTGGGCCAAAGGCAAGGTGGTTCTGTGTACCTGGCAATTCTGTATAAGGCTAGAGCATTGCTGTCAGCAGCACCAGCACTGTCCCCAGGCTGTGCTCGCCAGATGGCAGCCTTCAGCCTGCGAGATGGGAATGCTCATCCTCATTCCATATCGGGAGGCCATAAAGGAAACGCACACTGCCCAGGGCCGTGGCTCAGAAGCGCGAGGTGATCAAGGCTGGTGCCCAGAGTGCGTCCCTCCCTCCTGCAGACTGGGTCCGCGCCCCCCGCTCTGTCGGAGCTTCTGGGTCAGCACTGCATAGCGATGATGTCCCAAGGCACCAAGGTCAGTCTGCCCGTCCTCAGCAGGCGCTTCTTGGACTGTTTGTGGCTGTCCTTTTCTAGGCCGTCACAGGATTTGTGGAGAAAATGGGCAAGGCTTCACTGCTGGTGGGAATGCAGAGCGGTGTGAGCTCACAGAAGGCACACTAGAAACAGAACTACTGTATGACCCGGCTCGCCGGCACATCACAGCAGCCAAGGGGGGCCAGCCTTGGCGTCGTCAGTGGGAGATGGGTGCAGAGGGAGGTTCATAGACACCACGGGACACAGCTTAGCCATAAAGAGAAGCTGGAAGACGGAGAGCCCCGTGAAAGGGAAGTGAGCCAGGCAGAGAACTGACTGCTGCGTGTCCCCCTCCTGTGGGGGACCTGAAAAGCTGCACCTCTGGGAAGGGGTGTGAGACGCTGAGTCGCCTCCCCCCCCCCCCCAACCACTGGTGTGACTGACAGACCAGAGCCTGGCAAGTGAGCAGCCCTGTGCAGGAGAGAGAAAGGCAGGGCTGAGGTATGCTCTCTGAGGACCTGACATGGACCCCATGCCTCAGTGGGGGTGCAGCCACCCCAAGTTCTCCATCACCACAGCCACACAGTGGTCCCCAGACACTGAGTCAGGCCTGTGTATGACCTTAAATCATGATGAGAACACTGAGTGTGGTGCTGAGGAGCCGAGGTGTGCTGCTTACTGCTGGAGTGGGGTCAAGTGGGGTCAAGTGGGGTCAAAGGGTACAAAGTCCCAGTCGCACAGAATGGCCCCATGAAGCTCTGCGTGGTACCTCCAGCTAATACCACTTTGGTGGATGTTTCCTGAGTGAGTCTAAACTATGCTAACCATACAGACACACATGCAGAAGCTACGGTAATGGAGCAACCGTGGCAATTATTTGTGGATACGCTTCATGTTGTACACCTCAGCCAGACATGGTGTGTATTTGTCCATGTATCTCAGTGAAGCTGGGATCAACACCGTGGGTCACCAGGAGGTACCAGCTGAAGGATGCCTTGAGGGTCTGCCGGATGAGTGGAGTCCAGTGCGTGGGTTGTGGGAGGTAAAAGGCTGCTCGCTCCCTTGTGGGGCTGCCATCTCCAGGTTCCTGTGTCCATCGGAATCCCTATGCTTCCCAAGTCCTACTCAAGCTGCCTCTGTACCCCGCTGGAGAGGCTGTCACCAGAAGTCAGGAGTGGGGTGTTCCTGCATGTATACAGCGGCTCCTTTGGCAGCCCACGTTGTCTGCCTACCGTGGTTCGGACCAGGTCCTGGCGCGGGGCTGAGTTTGTGGACTGGTGCTGCCCCTGCAGTCTCAAGCTGCTCGAGGCCTATGCTCAGCATTTACTGATTTGCATCTGAAATGGGGTGAGGCCCCATGCTTCATAACTGTCCACAGTATCTGCACAAGGGGGTGCCTGGCACAGGTGAGCAGGAACAGGTGGCTCTCGGCCCCTGTCCTCCAGTGATCCTAGGTCAGACTGGTATGGGGCTTGGGGACATTGATAAAGTGATGGTGTGGCCATCAGGGCCCCAGCAGGCTCCCCCCGCCTCCAGCTGTCCTGAAGTAAGGCAGCTGAGGCTTCCCCTCCAGCAGGGTGGGGCTGGCCAGAATGAGCCCTCAGCTGCCATCAGGGCCACATGGGCTTTAGGGGGCCAGAAGAACTGGGAGTTGCAGGAGAGAAAGGAAGACTGAAATAGATAGGGAGAAAGACTGGTATGTCTTAGGCTCTACGCTGGAACTCAGGGTGGCCCTTAAACACTAAAGACTCGTGAGTCTATGCTGTGTACAATACCCTGTTCAGGAGCCCATCCATTCAGGAGCCCATCCATTCAGGAGCCCATCCATTCAAGAGCCTGTCCATTCAGGAGCCTGTCCATTCAGGAACCCGCCCAGGTCACTCTCATCACCCAATCAGCTGTCCCTTGTTCAGTGAACATCCTGAGCAACTGGGCCCAGTGCCTTCCCAGAACCCAGGACCTCAGGGTAGACCCAGATCTATGGTAGGTGGAGGAGTCAGCTGGAGCTGGGGAGGACCAGGACCAGGAGCTTCCCCCATCCCCCAGGCCACAGCTGTGGGCCGTGACAGCAGAGCCCAGGAAGAGCCAGGCAGGTAAGCATTCCCGCTAAGAAAAGGAAAAGCAGGGCTGGAGTGTCCACGCTCTCCAAGGACCCGTCGTGGTAACTGCGTCTCCCAGACCTGTGCCTCAGTGGGTTGCAGGCTCCTCGGGTTCTCCATCATCACATCCAGGCTCTCGGACCTGAGTCAGACTCCTTATGCTCTTAATGGGAACTGCAAACAGTTTGGTGTCAAAATATTTAGAGTAAATATTTGCCAGAGATTTTAAAATACTAATTTACTTTAAAGGGGAATCCATTGCTGTGACAAAGGTGATTAGTGAGGAATAACCACTCTGCCCAGAATAAGTTCCGTGGGAAAAGGCCTTGGTTCCATCTTGCTCTGATAACCCTGACTTACAACTTAGTGAACCTGGCTGGGCCCTGGGGCTGCTGGGCTCTGGCGTAGACAGTGCCCCACCATATCTGAACACCGGCACACAGAGAAAGACAGGGGAGGCAAGCGACCTCTTGACGTCGTTGTGAAAACAATTTGATTTCCCAGATCCCTGAAGAGCCCTTGGCTGTACTGAAATGTTTTTTCTTAACAAAACAAAGACAAATGTCAATGGTGAAGGGGGTCTGCTGATTGGACCCTCTTCCCTAGAGCAGAGCCCACGGCCGCGCCTCCTCCCAGCACTGCAGGGAAGAACCCTCCACAGCCACCTTTGGGCCACTTGTGTTTGGATGCTGGGAGAGGCTGTGGGATGCTGGCAGAGGCTGTAGGCACCCAGCTGGTGAGCCCATGTGACAGAAACCCAGCCCACTGGGACTCGGAAGGACCAGGAGCATCTGCATGCAAGCTCATGTTCTCCCTTTGAGAAGCTTGAACGCTTCTGACTTCCGGCCTTTGAGGATGACCCCAGCGTTGTTTCCACGGTTCTGCCTCACCGTCCCGCTGCTGAGAAGGCCCGTGAAGTGAGTGGGCTGAAGTGGGTCTGCACGGAGGTGACCTCCTTCTACTCTAAGTGCACGTGCCGGACCCGAGAGCCCCCAGGAGCCTCGCACAAATGGTGCTGCCCCACCGCATTCCACCTAGAGAGTGGCTGCTGCGCATGACTGCACAGGACACAATCATGCCTCTGGGTGATTTGAGGTGATGGTGTGCCGTCTGGGAAGGTTAAAGTTTAGCTCTCAGCCGTGTAGGAGGAGGCTGCGGAATGTTGCAGGAAAGGGCCAGTGTTCTGCTGCTTAGAAGGATAAAGGCCCACAGGATCTTTATGCCTGGGCATCAGAAGAGTATGTCTCATTCTGTATCCTTCCAGAGGACGAAGGACACAGGCCAGGAGCCAAGCATGAACATGGCGGGCTAGAAGTACAGCCATGCTGACCAACCTTCCAGTGCCTTCCCTGGCCCGGGGTCTGGTGAAGGTTAGCTCAGTGTACACCTTCCCAGCTTCAGTGGGATGTCGGTCTTTCCATGAGGTCAGATTCACTGGCTCTTTCTGATCCCCACACCCCAGACACACACAAAACAAATGCATTGTGAAGGGAACTCCCATGACTCTGCGCTCTACCGTGCCGGCTGCACGGCCCACCCTGCGTCCTAGCAGGGGCAGCACGCCTCATTTTTGCAGTCTTCCATTCTCTGAATCAGGATTGTTGGGTCTGACCTGAGTGACAATGGTTTCTCTCTTCAAACCCACTTAGGAAGGGTCTGCTGGCTGATACCTGCTTTGATTTCCTGTGGGACTTTGTTCATTTGCAAAACCAGACCTCAGCGTATTGTTCTGCCTCCTGGCTTTCCCCTGTCGACGGAGCAGAGGATGCTGCGGAGCCAGTGTTGTCAGAGGAAGGATCCCATGGCAGCCTGTAGAGTCAGCTCAGCTACCCCACTTGACTTGACCACAGGGCTCTCTAGGATCTGTTTCATCCGATTCTGCAGCCCCCCGCCACATAAGGCTAAACAAGGTTCAAATGAGTAAAGTCACCAAAACCTCAAACCCAGCGCCTCAGCACCTATGCTAAAAGGGCTCGGTAGCCGCCACCCATGGACAACAAAGACGTGGCGTGGCCACAAGGCGAGTCCTGTCCACCGTCTGGCCCTAGAACTGGGTGGAGGCCAGCACTGGGGACACTCGTGCTGTGGGGTCAGGATCTGCAGGACCAGCTGGAAAACGACTTCTAGCCAAACTATGCATGAGCTTGGGGGCCTGCACAGGAACTTCACCCTCTAGGCCGCGAGTGTTGCCGAGGGTGGGATCGGATCCGCTGCGTGTCCGCACTGATCAGCAGATGCAATAGTCGAGGATGGCGGAGGCTGACCCGCGCAGGGCTTCCTAGGGTAGACCTTACTGCACACAGGAGACCGTCATTTCCCTGAAGGATCAAGAGGCTGGGGGCTTCCCTTAGCCTCACTCAGGCATAGCGGAAGTGGGCAAAGGCAGTGTGACGGCTATCACAGCTGTCACAGGACACTCGACGAGTGCAGCGTTTGAGGCTTGGTGACAGCTTGGAAGAGCAGCAGCCAAGCAGATGGGAGTGGCAGCATCCAATTACAGGACCTGACCCCTTCTCCTCTGACTCTCAGATCAGGCTTCCTCTGGTTGTTCCAACCCCAGGGCCCATCTGTGAATGACCGGTTAGAGGAGGACCTATGGAGACGGAAGCGGCCAAGCCGCCCCGTGGAAGTCACAGGCAGTGAGCTTCGCTCATCACCCGCTGCTTTTGCCAGCGTGATAACAAACCCCACAGCACACTCGGAGTAGGCTGTGGCCAGTCACACTGTCCCTCGGGCAAGTCTTTGGACCCAGTAGAGGAATGATCTCCTCCAACAAGACTTCCGTCTTCAGAGCTGTTGATGCACAATGTTGAGAAAGCAGTTAAAATCATCAGAGCCACCATTTCTGATCTTTAAACCTCCTGACTCCATTAGTCCGCTTCTGCCTGAATCACTCTTCAGTGCTGCCTTCGGGTTTCTGTTGCTGTGATGAAGCACTACGACCATAAGCAACTTGGGAAGGAAAGGGTTTGTTTTACTTCCACCTCTACATCATAGTCTACCACAGAGGGAAGTCAGGGCAGGCAGGGACCTGTAGCGGGAGCTTACGGAGGGTGCTGCTCACCGGCTTGCTGCACATGGCTTGCTTGGGTGGTTTCTTACAGTGCCCAGGACCACCAGCCCAGAGGTAGCCCCACCTACAAGCTAGAATCATCTTCCAAAATGATCCTAGCTTGTGTCAAGTTGACATAAAACTGACCAGGACAAGTATGTGTCACAAGTGCACCTGGGAGCACGCAGCCAAGGCACACCCTTTCTTTCGTGGCAGCTGCAACCGTGTCCCCATCCAGCCGCTTTGGGATCTGGGAACCTGACTTGCCCTGGTTCACAGGTGTGAGCATCCTTGTGGGCTCTGTCCTTCCAACTGTAGGTCAGACCCAGAAAACACCTGGGAGACACCAGAGGCGTAGGCAGTTCCTCTCCTCTGCTGGAGGACTCAGTAGTCCTGGGCAATATTCCCTGGACAGGGACCAGAGCAGAGGCGGGGTTCACACAGCATGTCAGCAATGGAAATGTGCAGGTCACTCTGGAGGGAGAGACCAGGCTTGTCCTGATTTTTCAGACTGTCCCTGAGAGTCAAGCAACTGCCAAGGTCAGTTAGCTCCCGTTGGCCAAGCCAGAACTCATACCCAGGTTACATGGCTCCTCTCGGTCAGGTCAGCAGCCAGCTCTGCAGACGTTCCCAGGAAATCAGGGCTGCAAAGTGAGAATCGGCCTGGAATGCAACCTCGAGATACAGTGACACCAAAGGATGAAGTGATGCCCTGGGTGCAGGGGCAAACCAGCTTTGCACACTGCTTTGTGTGAGTACAACGTGAGCCTGCCTCGGGCTGACAAGCTGCTGTAGATTCACCTGACTGCTGCCCTGACTTCCTCGGCCACGACCAGAAGCGGAGCCCCACACCCAGTCCCCACTTGCCGTGCCCTTCTCCCGTGCCCCTCTGCCCGCACCCTGAACACATGCCGATTGCTCTTTACAGCTGCGGTCCACAGCACGGAGACAGCTGCCCTGGTCACTAGACATTCTCCTCTCTGCCTGTGGTAAAGAGCTGATCAAAGATGCAAACCCCATAGAATAGTCACGTACTTGTGAATTGTAAACCTGCTTCTCCATCCAGCGACTCAAAGACAAAGAGTTCATGGGAGAATCAGCTGCTCAGGGAGCCAGGCTGTGGATGTTGCCCCTAAACAGGCCACGGGGAGGCACCAAGGGCCTGCTCCCTTGTCCAGCCCCCTCTGCCTCAAAAATAGCACCCTTAGCTTCTACTTCCAAATCCTGCACTGGGGTTCTTTGCCTTGGAGCCTCAAGCCAGCCAGCTCCTGTATCCTTGACATCAGCCCTGCAATCACTTAGGCATCACCGTGAGACTTTGGGCAAGTCACTCCGCCTCTGTGAACCTTGCCTTACCTCCTGAAAGTGGCTGTGATGGTCGCATTCGTTAATAACGAGAAAGGTCTCAGCTATTGCTTTTCTGATGAAGAGTTTCCTGTATGAACCAATTGAAGTATAATTTAATTGCTTGGGACACTGAAGTTCCAGGATCCCCACAGTTCCCCTGTGTTTCCACTGTGGGAACAGGCCTCTGTAGACTTCACTAAACAATGGCTTTCCTGGTGGATGTGAGAAAAGGGTGGGCTTTACACATGGGTTTTCCCCTCAACTGGCCTGGTGGTAGCTTAGTGGGTGTGTCACTAGAAGACCCGTGTACTTCCTGCTAGTGAGGGCGGGTCTGCTCGGCACTGCCCCCAACACTGAGCTGCTTTAGGTGGCTCAGCATCCCCAGATCTGAGCCCAGAGAGTTGGGTATGGGAAACACGGGTACCCAAGGACGTCTCAGACTTCTCCGGTGGTGGCTAGAGCGATGTAGTTCTGCATGGGACCTTCATCTTTCCTGAGCATGGCGGAGAGTTCTGTGGGACAGGCAGAGGTGGCGGGCTATGAACCTGATGCCCCAGATGTCACAAGGGGAGCTGGACATTGGAGGGGTGACAGCAGAGGTCAAGTGGCTACTGACGGTTATGTGGCAAGGCAGGCCGCCATTCATGTGTGCCAGCTCCATCCAGCTGTGGGAGGCTGTTCGAGAACCATGTATGAGTCCCCTAGGAGAGCCAAGCAGAGAGCCCAGCAAACTTCCTGAGCGCGGTGTTCCTTTAAGGAGTGGTTGCAAGCTTGGAAACCACCGTGCACAGTGGCACCCACACTCCAGGGTGTGAATGTTTGGGCAGGTGTTTGCCTGTGCCACAGTACAGCCCTCGGGAAAGTGAGCGTTTAACCCCTGACCTTCCACCACAGGGTCTAGTGTGGGGTGAACAGCACAGAAAACGCCCGTGTGTTCCTCAGGCGAAGCCGGTGGATTCCCCACCTTGCACCGATGGGCTTCCACGTGGTTCCCACACCCTGAATTGAAAACTGGGCTGGTGTTGAAGGTACCTGGGGAAGGCGGGCCGGGGGTGACAGCCTGTGGCTGTAATTCCGCGCATGTCTTCCTCTGCGCCGTCCGTGTTACCCGCGTGGTTGTCAGATGCCCTGTGGCATGCGGAGTCGATGGCGTCTAGCCTGTGCTGGCCTGGCACTGCCGCTTTATTTCTGCTGAGTGAGGGGAAACCTCCTGCCTGACGGTGCTTTCCCTACCAACCCTGGAGTTCCAGCTCTGCTGTGGGCCTTGATTTAAAGCTCTCCAGAACTTGGTTTCTAAGATCAGGGGGACAAGAATGGTTAATGACAGTGAATTCAATCCCCCCCCCCCCCGTCTCTGATGTAAAATAATTTTAAAAAAATTTAAATGACTAATAAAAAACCCCGGGGTTTAAAAATGTAAGACTTCTGCCACTTCAAGCATGACTTTGTGGAGTTAGTTTTATTCTGCCTAGCTGCCTGACTGCTTCCTTGTGCCCCTTACCCTGAATATAACCGTGTCTGTGGCTGGATGCTCTATCAGGGGCGTGATGGGGCTGATCTCCCACCCAGATGACTGGTGATGTAATTCCACTTGACCTTCAACCCTGGACTTTGAAAGGAAGCATTATGTCAGATTGACAGTAAACTAAAGCCCTTGGGGATGGGCTTTTTGTTGGCTATAAATAAAAGGGGATAATTAGCAAATAACAGACTTTACTGTATGACCGTAAGGCTTTCCCCACAGAGCAGGGCCAAGCAGGGAGTCCTTTCTTCTGCTTTGTCCCCTTGGGGGAGGCTAGGCCCTTGCCACAGCCAACCAGCTTCTTGTCCAAATTCATAGCTCCTCCTACTTCCCAGAACCCACCTCCCCTACAGAGGGTATCTCTGGTGTCAGGCTTCCAACACCTAGCCCTAAGGTGCCTCTGCTCTTGTTGATGTCTCTCTCTCTGGCCTTGGGTAGCAGAGCCAAGGATCAGAACACCCTCAGGGCAGAGGTGCAAGAGATTTGTAGGGATCTCTCCATCTGGCTCCCCTGATGAAGCTACCAAAGGGAGAAATGGGACCTTGAGGTGATTTGTAAGGACTTTCGCTTCAGCCATCTAATTTTGCAAACCAAAAATACCTAGAGCCAAAGAATGCCCCCCTCCTGTGTGGACTCAGATACCCAGATAAGCCAGGACCTGGCAGCTGCTTTGTGTGGATAAAACTCAGCAGGGGAAGACCCTTCGCTCATAGCAAGGCCACACTGGGCTCCCCACCCAGACTGCATGTCAGGAGCTAGGACACTGCCTTCTTTCCTCACTTCCTGTACCCTGACACAGGAGCCCAGGGGAAGTGGCACCACGACACTGGGGAGGGTTTGAACTCAGCCTGTCTATCGCCCTTGTGCCCTGGGCCCCTCCTGACTGCCTCTCTGATTCTGGCAGGGTCATGGCTGGGGTCCCTCAATGTGGGGTGTTGACTGTACCTCCTTGTGCTCACACAGAGGAGCTCTGTGAAAGCTGCCTGCCCTGGTCCTTGACCACTAAGGGAGGGGGTGACCTGCTTCCTGTCCGGGTCACCTTCTGGGACTCTGCCTCCTGCTGCTCTGTCTCAGCAGCACAATTCCCTATACTTTTCTTTTGTCTGCTCTACAAATCATCTCAAGGCACAGTCTCACTCATCTTTCCTCAGTTACAGAAACCTCAGAAAGAATAAAAGATTATAACACAGGAGAAATGTCACCGCTCAGCCAGTGGCAGTGTAGACCAAGCGCTCCAGTGTGGGCTGGGCAGTGCTAGTGGCCACCTGAAGTGTCCTGTGGACTGGCTGGTGATCATGCAACACACACACAATTTTGATTATTTAATATTTTATCTGTATGCATGTTCGGTGTGTGTGTGTATGTATGTGAGTACATGTGCACATCTGTGCACATCTGTGCGTGTGCCTGTGGGAGCCAGTGAATTCAGCTGTGGTTCCTCAGGTGCAGTCAACCTTTTTGTTGTTGTTGTTTAAGACAGTCTCTCATTAGCCTGGAACTTGCCAAGTAGGTTAGGCTGGCCGGTTGATAAGCCCCATGGACCTGCCTGTCCCTGCCTCCCCAGTGCTGGGCACACCAACCCTCCTGGATCTTCTCTCTGTGGCTTCTGGGGCTTGAACTCAGGTCCTTTTGTTTTCAAGACACTTAGCCACCTGAGCTCTTGTCCCAGCCCAGATAATTTGTTTGTATGAGCTTGGGGGAGGATGAGGCCCGGATACCATGCCTCGGAAGCTGTTGCAGGGTGGGGGCATGTGCTAGCAAACGGGGTGAGGGCGGAGGCCCTGCTCAGATAGGGAGAGAAGGACTTTATGAGGACCTCACTGGAACTGTGGTGATCAGACAACCCTCAGAATGGGCACCTCTCAGGGCGTCTGTGCTGAGGCCCAGCTGGACATGCCTCTCCGGTCTGAGGAACCCAAGACTATGCTGAGGCCAGTTCCTGGAGAGAGGTGAGCCAGGAGGACTCTGGTGGCCCCAAGTGGAACTCAGCCATGTGTCAACCCATTCCTGTCCCTGGAAACAGCTCTATCAGGTGGCTAAGGCACAGAGCAGACGCTGGGAGTTGGGCTGAGTTCACAACCTTTGGAGCCCTTCGGGGAATGTCTCACCCAGAGGAACACTGTCATTTACAAATTCATGGAATCTAGTCTGAAGATTCCGTAGGACTCCATCAAGGGCCATGACCCTGGGATTTTCTTTCCTCTAATAGATGCAGCCTAAAAGTTTAAAGAACCTAAAGTTAAAGGTTAGGGTTAGGGTAGAGGTTCCCAGGGGCGTGGCAAGCTTTGACCTGCTCAGTGCTCAGTTCATCACTGGCTTTGGGGAACCATTGTATGGACCATTCTCAGCTGTGGAAAAATCACCAGCCTAAAGTGACACCCACAAACTTCCCGATAGCCCCCAAATTCTCTGCTCCACTATGTTTCTCCTGAAGTCAGAAGTGGGTTTGAGAGCAGGTCCACAGCCCTCCACCTGCTGCTATAGTTAATGTTGCTGAGAGAAGAGCCCCTGTGGGAAACCCGCACGTCGCCACCTGAGGGAGTGTCTCACACAAGGTATACGTATACAAGCCCTAAATCATTTCCCCAGAATTTAAAAGTATATCAGTCTTGGTGGGTGACTCTTTCTGGCCCTGTGCTCCCCACAAATGTATTACTGCGGTCAAGGTGTCTGAATGGGCCTGGCGATGGTGGCGCACACCTTTAATCCCAGCACTCGGGAGGCAGAGGCAGGTGGATCTCTGTGAGTTCCAGGCCAGCCAGAGTTACAACAGAGAAACCCATCTCGAAAAATGTCTGAATGACATTGGATTCTGTGTTGAGCTCACCTGTGAGGCCAGCCTGGTGTCTGCAGTGATTCTCAGAAGCAGTTGCTCCTTGCCTCTCCTCCTGTGTACACTGTTCGGCTCTCCGAGGCTCTGACAGACATGGTTTCCCTGGTCCTCTTTGTCCCATGGTGATGTGGGGCCCCTGTGTGCTGAGTGTCACAAGCTTTACCAGCAGGCGTTTGTGGCACCAAAGAGCAGGATGTAAGGTCACTGTTGTCCAGTCAATATCTGCTGCCTCCACGGGAGCTTTCAGGTTACAGCGTCTCCACAACCCACTACCTCAGGCCTCTTGTGACCCGAGGACCTTGGTATTCAGGAGTAGAAATTACCTGAGTCATGGGTCTTACGGACAGTGAGTGTCCGGGACTGTCAGAGCTCTGCCTTGTGCTAAGGACCCCACTTTTGATCTGTTGGGTTGGCCTCCCCCTGAGAGTCCTGGTGGTCCTTCCTGCCATCTTGGGACAGCTGGAGGGCCACCCATCTGTGGCTTACAGTGAACGTCAGGGCAGAGCCGCCAGCCTGCAGCCAGGCCTCAGCCCTATCACTGGTGTCTGCCCCACAGGCATCAGGTGCCTGGTAGGACCAAGAGCAGGCACTGGGCCCTGACCACCTGGGGATTTGTAATTGGCATAGGTCTGTGGTGATGGCAGATGCCCCTGTTAGCCAGCGAGTCCTCTGTAGGCAACAAGTGAGAGCCCTGATGTGCCAGAGCAGGAGAGGAGGAGTCAGTTTGTTTACCTGTGAGTCAGGCCCTGCCCTCCTCTCTTGGATAGATCTCTCTCTCTCTCCCTCTCCCTCTCCTTTCCCCCCCCCCCCCCATTGGAAACTGAAATGCCTTTTTCCAGTCATGTGACCTCAGCTCCCTGGGTGTCTGCAGCTTGTTCCAGAGGCTCCCGAGGGCTGTTCCCAGTGGGTGTGAGGCCAGGTTTCCTCCCAGTGACGGTGTGTCTGCTCTTCCTGCAGATGAAATCATGCACCAGGACATCGTCCCGCTCTGTGCCGCTGACATCCAGGAGCAGCTCAAGAAGCGCTTTGCTTACCTGTCCGGTGAGTTCCGGAAACAAGGAGTGAGGGGGACAGTCACCAGGGCTACAGCCCGCCCGGGTCAGCTGCTGCTTCACTGCTCTCTGTGAAGTGTCTGGCCATGGGCAGGAGGTGGCGGGATCAAATGGGCATCCTCTTTTGTGTTCTGTGGTCCACATTGCGGTGTCCCAGATCAGGCGAGTCATCAAGAAAAGAGGTTTATTTAGCTCAAAGTTTTGAAAGCCCAAGGCTAGGGGATACATCTGGGGGTGATCTCCCTGTTGGCAGAATCCGAGGCCGTGCAAGTTATCATGTGGTGAGAGGCGGGGCACACACGTATGTGCAAACGTGTTATGTGTGTCTGTGTCCTCAAGCCTCTCTTTCTAAAGCCACCAGGACCCGATCAGGCCACCTGCCTATGACAATCCTAATCACTCCCCGAAGGCCTCCCTCTGGGTACCACAGTTGGATTATGTCTGCCTCCCAGAGCCTCCCAGCGGAGATTAAACTCCAGCACAGGAAGACTTAAGAGAAACCCAGACCCCAACGTAGCCACCAGGCTACTGGGAGGGTGCCAGGATCTAGAGAAGGCTGAGCTGGGTGCTCTCGACCTGGGATGCCAGAACCTGGCCCTACTGCCTTCTGTGATCAGAGCTATGGGATATCTCTCTGGCTCCCTCCTCAACACCACCTCCCCTGTTGCCCTTTCTCAAGTGCTATCTTAGCAGCAATGGCCCTGAGCCTGACCAAGCTGAAGACTGAGGAACACAGCTGTCCTGTGTCTTGCAGCCCTGCAGCCTAGCTGCCCCACCTGTGCAGCCCCGCTGCATGCCCAACTGTCCTACCTGTGCAGCCCCGCTGCATGCCCACCTGTGCAGCCCCGCTGCATGCCCAACTGTCCCGCCTGTGCAGCCCTGCTGTATGCCCAGCTGCCCCACCTGTGCAGTCCCTCTTCATGCCCAGCCTGTGCAGCACTTCTGTGCTGAAGCCCCGCAGGTCCAGGAAGAGGACCCCTCGGCATGTGGTGCTGCCCTCCAGCCTGGACACGTCTATTTGTCAAGACCAATTTAAAGGGGGTGGGGGTGTCGCGTGCATGCGAGCCTTTCTCCAGATCCCAGGCCAACTCAGCGGATCCCCACTTGTCAGCCAGAGACATCCTACTTAGCCATATAAGGGGAGCCTCCACCTGAATGCATGACTCCAGGACCAGCCCACCCCTCAAGGCTTCTCTGGTTTTCCTGAACTGTACTCATCGGTGAGGCCTGTGGTCAAGGCGCAACATTCTCCAGACACACAGATCCCAGGAAGCTCTGAAACGTGGGGCAGGGGTGGAGGACCGTCTGGAGCATACACTGACTTAGGAAGAGCCTAGCTATATGTGGTGAGCGAGAAAGTGGAGCCTCTTTAGACGTTCTGCTGCTGATGCCAGTTACTGCTTCCTGTTGGGAAAGGTCTCCCCAAGGAGGAGGAGGAAGTGGCCCCTGAGAGGACAGTGGAAGGGGTGAGAATCCCCCCAGAAGGGCAAGCTTCAGAGGCCTGTGAGGACACCACAGTGTCTCCCTCCCCCACCTCCTCAACTTCTTCCCACCTGCCGCCAAACTAACAAGGCCCCAGCCTTGGGTCACTGGCCTTGACCTTAGACAGGAGCTGCCCACATGTCCCAGTGCGTGCTCACCTCTTTGCAGCCCCACATCTGCCTCGGAGCTCCAGGCTGCTTAGTAGACGGAGCTACGATCCTTGCTGAGCCTGCCCTCATCTGCAGAGGCCTCAGAGACTGGCTTCTCCTGCTAAGAGAGTCCCAGAAGGAGGGAGCCACACATCTGAGATTCTCTGTCTGCTCCAGAGGCATGGAGGCGATTGGCGGGGATGAGTGTGTTGGGCCAAGGAGTTGACAGCGGCCCCTGCTGGCGTCCGGGAGTACTAGAAGGGGCTGCACTGCTGTAACTAACCTGAGTGCCCCACCCCCACCCCACCCCCCACCCCGCCCCAGGGTGGGGTCCAAGCTCATGGGAGACACAGCCCACAGTCACCTTCATTTGGCCTCTGAGACTTGGAGGACCCACTGAGCCATGATGGGCATCTGTGAGCTGATAGATGGTGGTGTCCTTTGTGACCAAGTGTGTGAGAATCTGCTGTAAAATGTTCAAATATATGAAATTTGAATGTCTACAACTATTCTCCAACAGACTGCCTTTGTCTCCATCACTGTTAGTGGAAATTCACACCGAGACATTTTGCAGACCTCAGCGGGTATCCCCAGCCTTCCCTCGTTCCCACACCCCTCTCACCGGAGCACCCTGGTACCCTTCCTAAGGCTCACATCTTCCTGCACCTGAGCCAGTCTTCCAGACAACCCCCTGCACTGCTGGCCTGCCCCGTTTCCATTCTCCGGAAGGCACAGTGTCACACCTACAGCCTCCCAGGCTTGCTCTCCGAACCACCACACCGTTGGGGTTTGTGAGATACGAGACGAAGTCACCGTGAGCAGAGAACTCGGTGCCCATGGTGTAGGAGCCTACGCTTTACTCTCTTCTCCATGACAGACCAAAACTGGGCTGGCGAAGACCTCACTCTTAGCTACAAAAATCTGTGTTCTTCAAGGAAGTTACCAAGCAGGACCTTTCATCTGGCCCATGACGTGGTCGCTCATCAAACCACTCAGCAAGCACCATGAAGATGAAGCCTTACCATCGGACATGATACCTAGTGCCCAAGCCCTCCAGTCCAGGGCAGGACTGCCTCTCCAACCGAACATACAGTCATGGGAGGCTGCGGCCAGCCATAGGCTCTGGGGCCCCATGGGCTTCGTGGCCTTTACCCCTCTCTGCTGGGCCTCATTTTCCCACTGTCCGCAGCCTTGTCTCCCCCATGGCAGCAATGGCAGAATTGCAGCTGGCTGAAGTTCTTTCTAAGTATGAGGCTACGCCAGATCCTGCGGAGTGTTCCAGGACCTGAAGCACCCTCTTCCCTTAGTGGCTGAGTTCACGTCAGGCTCCTCAAACCCTCAGGGCGGTACTGCCTCTAACTCCACAGTTGGAAGAGCAGTCTCTGCTCCTGAGAATCACCTTGTAGAGAAACAGTGCGCAGCCGCCTGGGAGCCCTCAGCACCCACAGGACACCAATGGGAGTAACCAACACAGCTCCTGAAGGCTGGGAGCGGAGTCATGCTTGCCGGGCTTCTGGATAGGGCTTCAGGATCCACAGTCCTGCATCTGAGATGGTCGGCAGCTGCTTTGGAATGAGTGTGTACCCCATATCCACAAGCCGAGGCCCAGTCCTAGTGAGGTGGTATCAGGAGACAGGCTCCATGACACGATGGTGATCCGGTAGGGACACCGTCACCAAATCCCGAAGCTGCTGGTGTCCCGCCCCAGGACTTCCAACCTCCGGAGCAGTGAGAAGGAGACTTCTGTTGTCTATGAGCCACAAGATGGTGTTGTTTTGCCTCAGCACACCACAAATGCAAATCCTAATACCTGTAAAACTATTCAATCGGTGTGCAAATCCTTGTACTCACCAAGGCCTTATGTCACTGTAAGAGTCCCTGATTTCTTATGAATTCCCAGCATGCCTTCCGATACCTTTATTCTTTCATGAAATTTTATGATCTCTTTCAAATTCATAGCCTTTTCTCTTTAGTCGTTGTTACGTGTGTGTGTGTGTGTGTGTGTGTGTGTGTGTGTGTGTGTTCTTAAATATGTAAAGTTAGTTTTATCCCTAAAGTTCAGGGATGGTTCAACATACTCAAGTCAATAAATGTAAAAGCACGTAAACAGAGTTAAAGACAGAAATCACAAGATCATCCCAACAGATGCGGGAAAAGCCTCTGACAAAATCCAGCGTGCCTTCATAATAATCCTAGAGAGTGTAGGCCTGGAAAACATGCTTCAACAGAACAAAAGCTGCATGTGGGAGCCCACAGCCAACCGTGGAGGGAAACCTGAAGCCATCCCCTGAAGTCAGGAATGAGACAGAGATGTGCACCAGCCCCACCCTCCCCAGTACTGTGCTTGCCCTGGAGCCGGCAGACAAGAGAAGGGAAACGGATCAGTCAAATCCCTATTTGCAGATGACATGATGCTTGACATGAGAGATCCCAAAAATCCAGAAAACTTCTAGGAATGATAAACGATCTCAGCGATGTCGCAGGATAGAGAGTCAACAAAAACGGATCTTTCCCACAAACCCAATACAAACATACAGACACAGAGATCGTGGACACACTCCCATTCACAACCGCCTCAGAGAACAAAGTAACTAAGGAGGTGAGAGGCGTTTCATTTGTTGACGTGTGTCGAGCCATCCCCGAACTGGAGAGAAAAAGCCGACTTGGCCGTAGTGGATCGTCTGTTTCGTATGTCTGGATTCTGCTGCAAGTGTTTCATTGAACATCTTCAAATCTATGCTCACCAGGGATACTGGCCTGTAGTTTCCTCTGTTGTTTCTGTCTCTTTACCTGGCGTTGGCATAGTGACGCTGGCTCCATAGAAGGATCTGTGAGTGCTCCTTCTCTTATTTCTTTTTTCTTTTTTCTTTTTATTTATTTATTTTGAGTGGTTTAAGAAGGACAGACTGTAGATCTTCTTGCAAAGTCTGGTAGAATTCTGCTGTGAATCTGGCTGGCCTTGAACTTTTTTTTTTTTTTTTTTTAATCTGGAAGATTTTTCTTTATTATTTCAATCTCATTTGTTTAGGTTGTTGACTTCTTTATTGGTTTAATTTTGATGGTGTGGCTGTATCTAGACATTCATCCATTCCTTTAGGTTTCCAGCCTAATAGAGTACAGGTTTTTGAAGTATTCCCTTATAATATTCTGAATTTCTTCCGTGTCTGTTGTAACTAAAAAAGAATTATGTCACTTCCTTCTTCCTTTCTCTGCTTCTTCCTCCGAGTTTCACTCCTTCAAATGCCTCTCACGCCCCCACTCTCAGGTTGAAAGCCTCTTTTTCTCTTGCTACATACGTGTGTGTATGTGTACATGCTGAGTCCATTTTTGTTGTCTGTGTGTGTATATGGTTTCAAGGCTGACTGCTCTACATTGGACAACCAGGAAGGTGGCTCATCTCTGGGGGAAGCTAATCCTTCTTCATCTAGGGGTGAGACCCTGAGAGGTTTCCCCCTTCCCGTTAACATACCCATGGATATCGATATTGTTCCAGTCTTGTTTATGCAGCCATTTCTAGGAGAGACTGTTTCATCGTAGACTTCCTGCTGTTCTGGCTCTTATCATCTTTCTCCCTGAGCCAAAGACGCAGGAAGTGTGAGGTACATGTATCACCCGTGGGCTGGGCTCCGCGACCCGTTGATCTCTGCATTGTGTCCAGCTGTGGTTTTCTGTGCTGGTCTCCATTTGCAGTAAGATAAGCTTTGATGAGGGTTAACTGAAACACCCAGTGTTCATGAAAGGTCTCTGTTGCTCTGTTGGAGAGAGCTAAGAGAACGAGGCTGAATATCTGCCTTCTTTTCTCCCCAGGTGGGCGGGGGCAGGACGGAAGCCCAGTCATCACCTTTCCTGACTATCCAGCCTTCAGTGAGATCCCGGACAAGGAGTTCCAGAATGTCATGACCTATCTCACCAGCATCCCCAGGTAGGGCTGCTGGACCCAGCAGCTTGTGCTATTGACTGCTCCATGACCCTGCGTCCAGGGGCCTGGGATGAGTGGAGCATCGTAGAGGAAAGGCGTCTCAGCGCAGAGTGGGCGGCTTGCCTGTGACCTGGCCTCAGCCACTGTTACAGACCCTGGGCCTGTCCTCTTCCAGTAGCCCTGGTACTGTAATTCCAGCCCTTGATCCCAAGTTCAAGTCCAGCATGAGCTACTAGTGAGACCTGTTTCAAGAAAACAAAGTATAATCACTTTTCTGGTGTCAGTGTCCATTCTGGGCTCAAAGGTCCACAGTGAGTGAGTCTTACTCTCCATCCCTGGGAGAGGCTCCATGTGGTCATGTCTAAGGAGGAAAACCCTCTGCAGCTGTGGCTCAGTGTACCCCAGAGCCTGGCCACTGTTCAATCCGGCCGTAAGTCCCAGGGAGGTCCTCGTCCTGCACAAGAGATCTGGCCCCCGCAGCAGCTGCTGGAAACCAAGAAAGCAGAAGTATCCGCAGCCACTTCTACATCTTTGGTGTCTGTATTCGTCAAAATCTCCTCGAGGAACAGAACTCATAGAGCAAATAGATATTAAAAGAGGAATTATTAGGTTGGCTTACACAGTATGACCTGGGAGTCCAGTAATGGCTGAGTCCCGTCGGAAGAGGCCCAGGGCTTGGCAATCGTTTGGTTCACTAGGCTGAATGTTTCGGCAGTCCCAATTGGGGACTGAGAAACTGGAGGGTTCCTAGGGAGCTGCTCATCTTCAGTCTGTCATAAAGCTGAGGGAGAGGCTAGAGAAGTGGCTGTGTTTCATCTGAGACTCTCGGACGTCCAAGGGGAGATGACAGGTTCAGACGACCCGTTTTGTGTTTGGAGCCCAGAGAAGGAGCCTGTCCAGGAGTGGGTGAGAGCTGAGGGTGGGTCAAACGGGGGAAGAGTTTGAACAAGGGGAGAGCCCCTTAGTGTCTCCAGAAGAGGTTCTACCATGCCAAGGGTGTATGGCTGAGCCAGGAAGTAGTGGTGAGCCCGAGCTGGACCCAAGAAAGGGACCACAGATTCTGCATGGGTTTCTAGGGCAGTTCTGCGCTATGCCTCTGGTTACTGGTAGCCCCCACACACACACACACACATACCACCGTCCCCTCTTGTCATTGCTGGTTGCTCCACACTTCCTCCCTGCCCTCCCGTGATTATCAGGAGTCCTGCTCCTCCGGTTTGTTCCAGAGTGGTGGGACCCTGCTGAGGACAGTAGGTGATTAGAGAAAACTTGGCAGGATGTAGGAACAGGTATGTGGAGTCAGCCCTTACTTGGCTTGCCCACGAGGGCACAGAGGTAGCTGGGCACAGGAGCGGGAAGCGTGTAGATCCTACCCCAATATGAGGGGGAGGAGCCTGAACGTGCTGCCGGAAGCAGCCCTGGAGAGGTAGAGGGAGCGTACAGCACAGTCTTCCTCTCCATCCTTACCTGGCGTGCCAGCAGACCCCAGAGGGAGGGCTGCAGAGCCAGCAGGGCACCGCTGAGTGTCAGTCATTCTGCGCTTATCCACAGGCTCCTCCATACAGTTCTGGAACTGGCCTCACCCGCCCCACACTAGCTGAGGTAATTTCCAAATGCTCTGACCACCTCCAGGTCCAAGTAAGGCCCCCAAGGCTTCTCGCAGACATGTATACTCACCACGTGCGTGTACATGTGCAAACACACACACACATTCATGTATCTTCACAGTCACGCATGTATACACATACAGGCTAACATGCACACTCACCCACGTGTTTGTACACTTACACATGCTCACACTCACAAATGACATGCATGCTCATACATGCTCATACACACACATGGATTCCTACCTATGCTCCCTCCCACACAGTCTCCTGTGAACACACACCCGTGTGTTCCCAACACACATTCACATAAGCATGCTGACATTCACCTGTGTGTTCACACATATGTGCTCATCTCACACACACACTCACATACGTGTTTATCCATGTACACATTCTACCACGTGGGGAAGCAAGGCAAATCAGGTTGAGTTGCAAGTTTTAAGAATAGTCAAGGGAGCCTGACGTCGTTCCTACTGTGCACTCAGCTGCAGCAGGAAGACCTCAAGTGTGAGACCTGCTTGGTTTACACGGGAGACCGGAGAGCGGGACAAAGGGAAAGTAAAAATGAATATTGGGGGGTAGGGGGAGGAAATCAGAGGAGGAAATCACACAAGGCTCCCTGCTCCTGGAAACAAGGCTGATGAAAAAAAACCATCTCCAGTGGCCACAGCATGGTTTCTCTTTGCCGTAGCCGCCATTGGCTCCTTGGGAATGCTGCAGCCATGATTTGTGGGTACTTCTGTGGGGTGTGTCCTCCAGCAAGGCTATTCAGGGACCTGGGTGTGAAGGGCTATTGGAGGCCCTAGATGCTGCCTCTTTCTGGAGCATGCTGACGGCTGACTGCAGACAGGCAGCTTTGCTTCTCTGGCAGCCCCTGAAGCTGCTTGCTACACAAAGCCACTGGAGCTCGGTTACGTTGCTAAGGCTAAGGTCAGCATAAATTCAGAGCTTCAGTCCCCAGCAGATCAAATGAGTCGCCCAGAGGCACTTCCCAGCTGGAGCCGCCAGAGGATGCTGGGACACCTTCCCGTGCAGCCCACTGAACCTCCATTTACAAAGCTCCCCCAGTTCACATGAGCTAAAGGTCCCCCCACTGCTCCTAAAGGGTGCCTGCGTGCACTCACGCATGCACAGATGCACACACGCCATATGTGCACTGAGACTTGCAGGCAGAAGTGAACAAGACTGTTGCACACAGGCGTGAACACACATATGCACTTACTGAGGACCGTGGGAGGTGGGATGCACACCTACGGGGCTCAGGCTGTCGTCAGGGATGCTGTCCAGAACACCTGTTTCACTCTCTCACTGCCCACTCAAGCAGGCCCCACGGCAGCCAGCCGCGTGGCCCTGAGACAACCTCCATCCTGCCAGGACCTCAGATGGAAGTTTCCATGGATGTGTGAGTGCACTGGTAGAGAGAGTGTGTGCACCCATGCATGCGCTAAGCTGCCTGAGTTAAATGTGCAAGCTCCGCGGCTGCTTCTTCCTCACCGGGAACCACAGATGACGTTGGTTAACCTCAAGACTGCTCGCTTCCACTTCCGGTTGCCAGCGTGGTCCCCTGAGCCTCAGCTTGCCTTTCGTCCAGCAGTGCTTCAGGGCATCCTTCAGGTTGGCCTTGTTTATTGGTCCCCCGAGTGTAAATAGGCCAAGTGCACCTGCCTGACAACAGGGGGTTTGGGGTCCATGCTTTCATGGTTAGGGCCCTGCCGCGGTGAAGAGCCATTGCTGGATTAGTAGGGTTTCATGTTCTGTTTCTTGTTGATGACACTCATATATCCAGATCTGCTCCTCTGTCTCAGTTAGGGTGACTGTTGCTGGGATGAAACACCATGACCAAAAGCCACCTGGGGAAGAAAGGACTTATTCAGCTTACACTTCCACATCACAGTTCATCACTGGAGGAAGTCAAGGCAGGAACTCAAATAGGACAGGAACCTGGAGGCAGGAGCTGATGCAGAGGCCATGGAGGAACGCTGCTTACTGGCTTGCTCCTCATGGTTTGCTCAGCCTACTTTATTATAGAACCCAGGACTGCCAGCCCCAGAGGACAGCACCACCCACAATGGGCTGAGCCCCCCCCCCATAAATCACTATTTAAGAAGAGCCCTCCCCATTAATCACATTAAGAAATGCCCTATAAGCTTGCCTGCAGCCTGATCTGATAGGAGCATTTTCTTAATTGAGATACCTAAATGACTCTAGCTTGTGCTAACTTGACAAAACGCTAGCCAGGACATTCCTCCTTGCTGTCCCCTGGTGCTGTCAGCGGCTCAGTGTGTGGCTCCCGGAGGAGCTCAGACCCTGCTGCCAGCTTTGAGCCGGGCCTAGAGGGCTGCAGAGGGCCAGGCTGCCCTGCTCGCATGGACGAGCCCACCGCCCCCTCTCACATTCTCACAGGCTGTTTAGACTCCAGCTTCCACATCAGTGTTTTGTTTATGAAGTCCAGCACTCGGGGCCCTCTGAAGCTCCTCGGACCCCGCAATCTCTGCCCTTGAGGACTCCCACTGTAGTGGCCACTTCTCATGAGTTCTGTCCCCACCCCACCCCACCCCACCTTCCTACCCCACCCCCACCCAGAGGCCACCTCCTTTAATTGCTTATTAGTTCTTTCTCTGTAACTGTCACCCCATATGACAGCCACAGGCCACGTGTGGCCCCTTAAAATGAAAACAAAATAGTTGTTTCTGCTCACACGTGCCTGGGAGCTACCATGTTAAGCAGCTGTAGTCTGTAGCTTCCTGTCACGTTAACAGTCTATGCCTTGCATTCAAGGCCGAGGCCAGCGGTCATCCTGGCCATTTGTCCAAGAGGGACAGCTGCCATCACCCTGCTGGAGGCCATGCCATTGGACTGTAAGGCGTGGCCAGTGCGCCTGGGTGGTCTTCCTGCAGGCTCTTGCTCTTCCCCTGACACACAGCACTTAGCTGGCTGTCCAGGGAGCTGGCGATGGCTGAGAAGGGGTCAGTGGGTTAGAACACTATTGTTGGGATTCTAGTTCCGGGGTAGAAAAGAGTTGCCTGAAGGGGTGTCTTGGCAGCCTTGGGCAGCCCTGAGGGAGGAGACTGACAAAAGCCCTGCAGCCATCATGAGGTCAGAGGCTGGCCTGTGGGGGGTGAGTGGCCCCGGACTTCACATACCCTCGGGAAGAGCTGCCCCAGGCCCTGGCTGAGCCCTTACAACTCTGCATCTCAATGTGCTCAGTATGCCCTGGGCAGCCAGCTGTGGCTTCATCCTGCGAGGCCTGGGCACCAGGTAGGAGGCCAGAGGGTAGGGGGACGATCCAGGGCGAGCCTGTGTCCATGGCTTGCTCCAGCGCCCTCCTGGATGTGCAGCTTCATGCTGGCCACAAGAGGGCACCATAGTCAAACCATTGTAAAATCCCAAATTACCATGAATCTCCTGGCTCCTCTGATCTACCCTGGCTTCATATGGGTGTGTGTGTGTATACACACATGTATATATGTGTATGTATATATACATATATGTGTGTGTATGTATATATACATGCACATATATACATATGTGTACGTATATACATGTGTGTGTATATACATATGTGTGTGTATATATATATACGTGTGTGTGTGTGTATATGCACATAGGTGTGTGTGTATCTCCTTTCATTCCTATAACTAGTTTGTCAATCCCAAACTGTGTTGTGCACTGTGATCTGCTCTTAAACTCCAGTGTTACTAAGATACACTGACACTCAGGCAGGAAGAGATGTTTCACATACTCTGAGAAATGGAGGGAACATGTCCCACTGGTCAGAGATATTTCCATCTGTGATGAACATGCCCTGTGACCCTGCCCCTCTCCAGGCCCCCACACCGTCTCCTGCTCTCACCAGCTGGTTCCTTTTATCCAGGCGTCCCAGGGGAACACTTCACACTTGTCCAGCACCCCACCACCATCACCAACCGCTGGGACGCCCGCATCTGCTGGGTTTAAGTCGTGGGTTCTGTGCTCTGGTGGCTGGACCCCAGCCCAACACTCACTCTTGCTCTTTGGCCCTTAAATGTTTAACGTCCTGTGCCTCGCCATCTGCTTAGGGGAGCTGCAGGGTTACTTTTCCTGGGGAGACGATACCGATGACACCAAAGGGACCACTGACAAGCCAAAGCAAAGATTCTATCCAAGTCCATCTTAGCAAAGCAATGCACCAACTGCGCAGGCTTGCAGGCCCGTGGTCATGTGACCGCCAAATGGCTGTGTCATAGAAAAGGCACCATCTCCCAAAGCCATGTGGACCTGGGCCAGGATTACAGGCAGTGAGGGGATGGGGAGCCGGTAGGAGCGGGAAGTGCCTGGAATCTCAGGTGAGAGTCCACTGACCCCCCACTTCTTTCTGTGAGGGAATAGCAGCCTGATCTTGTGAAGGTCTCTTGTGGGTAATCATGAATACTCTGATGTAAAGATGCCTCAAATTTAGCTCTTGTGCCTGCCTGGGAAGCGCCCCCCCTGCGTGCTTTAGAGCTGGGAGCCACAGTGGGCGTCTCTGGTGCCTGAGTGCAAGAGGATATTTAAGGCTCCCACCCGCTGCCTCCTCCAGTTCTTCACCTGCGAGAAACCAGATTAGCTCTCTTTCAAGGCCCAGGGCAGGGCCCAGGGAAACCACACACTCCCAGGGCCAATTGCAGGGCTTGCTGGGGGTGTGGGAAAGGAGACGCTGTTATAATGGGGCTTCCTTCTGCAGTGTCTCTCTTCCTATAGACCAGTGTTCCCAGGCGAGGGAGGGAGGGAGAGAGGTTGGGAGCAGGAGAGAGGTCTGCTTGGGCCCCTGTGAAACGATACAAGATGGGGCTGTGGCTGGGAACCAGCTAGGTGCGCCCCGGGGCTGGAGGCTGCCAGCAATGGAAGGAGACAGGGCTGCTGCTTTCCAAGATTTCCTGAAGAAGAGTGACCGTGGAGGCAGCCGTAGTGTCCTAGTGACCTCGTGTGGCAGGCCCAGCTGTCTGGGCTCTGTAACAGTGGGCAAAAATGTTACCTTTCTGTGCGGACAAGATCAAGCTCCAGCCTCACAGAGTTCCCATGAAGCCTTGCTGAAGAACTATGGCAGTGTTCACCCACTCTTGGCCATAGCTACACAGAAAGTCAGAAGGACTGCACCCAGAACAAGGGGCCTGGCCCCAGCTGGCAGGAATCGTGATGGAGCCTGCCGCCCTGGCAGTCCTCTGGGCCCCAGACTGAGCTTCTAGGCAGTGGAGTGAGGACGCAGCCGCCTTCCCAGCCTTGGCTGTCAAGCCATGAGCCAGCTACAGCGGGCACCGGCTACAGCGGGCAGACCTCTCGGAAACACAGCCTTCACTCTGGTGTGTTTTTAATTCTTCGTATTTCACGTGTGATGATTTTTTATGTTTCACTCGAATGGCCTCATGTGACATCTGTGTTCATGCAAGACTTCAGAAAAGTCCAGATGTTTAGTGTGTGAGAGAAGGCCATGCCCGTGGCGCTCGGCGTAGGGACACAGATGCACAGGGGACATGGCCGACAGCGAACCGCTGGGCAGAGGCGCACTGGAACTGGATGTAGGCTCTCAAGCTGGTGCGTTGGGCTGGTCTGGGTTCTAGGACCCTGGGCTGTGGAAGTTTGTCCTCCTGAAGAGAATATTCTGGCTTCAGGAACTCGCTGGGGCCTCAGTCTAGGGCTGGCTGTGGATTGTGAAGGAGTACCATTGTGTGTGTACACACATATGAATGCATGTGTACATGTGTGTAAGGTGCAGATGCACATGTATGTACAGGTGGAGGCCAGAGGGCAACATCCAACGCCTTACTTATGTTACAACATCCGATGTCTTACTTACAAAAATAGCCCCTGGTTTTTTGTGTCAGGGTCACCAAATCTGGAGCTCACCGATCCGGCCAACTGGCTTACACGTGTGCGCCGTCGTGCCAGCCGGTGTGGCTGCTTGGACCCCAGGCACAGGCCTTCACACCACCCAGCCAGCAGCTTACCCACTAGCCGTCGCCCCAGCTCCCTCATGAAGGGGTTCTGCGGGGAGTGCGGAGGGATTGGAGAAAGAGGATGTCATTCCTCCATAATAGAAACTGCTTCAGGAAGAGGGGGAAACTGAGTCAGTCTGTGTTGCTCTGTCAAGTGATGACCCCAACCATAGATCTCCACATTTACTGGATTTGTGTGTAACTCGCAGCAGCCCCAACAGACAGATGCTGCTGTTATTTCAGCGTTTGCAGAGAGGAAACAGAGGTGGGCCCTGTGAGGCACAGAAGGGCAGCCTCTCCCCCATCATGCACACCCCTGGTAGGGGCTGTGGTCAGGAAGCCCTGCAGGTTGGCTCTTTGGGTGTTCCTCAGACCGCAGGTTTGGGACTGGAAGTGTGCAGCTGGACTCCGGGCTGCGGCTTGTGTGTGTGGATGGAGACAACCCACTGTCTGAGCCCTGTTTTCTCTGCCACCCTAGGAAGGGTCAGGCTTGGTTGACTGGCTCAGAGCTACAGAGACAGCCCCAGCACACACCCCTGCAGTACAGGAGGGAGGTGGGAGGTGGGCTCCTGTCAGCACAGCTGTGCCCTGGCCTCAGGTCTTCTGTGATTGTACACAAATCTCCTGCATCGTAAGGAAATAGCCTACAACCATGAGGGCATGGGTGGAGGCCCATCACCCGGGCATCTGTCAGTGGTCTGTAGTCTGTGTGGTCATGACAGTGCTGCTCTCCCTGTCTGGCTTTGGGCTGCGCTGTGGACCACATGGTACAGCCTGGACAGGATAGTTGGATTTGCCCACCAACCACTAAGCGTTACAGCAACCTCCTCACAGCCCTGTATAGGGTCCCTCGGACGGGGCTCAGCTACATACTACCTTGGGGTGTGAGGTGGCTGTATTGCCCAGGCCAGAGCAGGACTGGAGGTCTATTCTGTTTCCACTTTGGGGGCAGGTATGTGGGTCTGCAATTCTAGTGAGCCATCAGCAGCAGAAGGCTGTTTTGAGAGAAAGCTCGCTTGTATGTGGGCATTTCCCCAGGAGTGTTTTGCTGTCACTGAACCGAGTTCTGCACACATGTGGAGTCCGTCACTTCCCCGGCGTGCTGGGCAGTCCACAGCACGCTGGTGCGCGGGTGCGTGCTTTGCATACCACTGTCGTGTTTCTTCCTGAGACTCAGAAGGTCTGTTAATGGAGCTGCGGCGTGCAGAGTTTGGTGGACTGCATAATTTATAGCACGCTGTAGAATTCTGACTTTCACTTAAGTACAGAAATGGCTCGCTGAGCTACACTCACAGATTCGGAAATCAGGCACCCGGAGCCAGTGTGTCCACCGGCCTGTCTCGTTGCTTTCTGCTGGGGATTGGCTGGCAGCAGCGGCTTGGCACCGCACGATTGGCTTGGATGTGAAACTACCCAGCAGAAGCGGGCCTCCCACTGCCACCCGGTGACTCAGGCTTCTGCCGCCAGGCTGAGCGAGAGACCGAGGGCATACTGCACAGCTACGCGATGTTGCCCTGCCTTAATCCCAGATGTCGCTGCTGCGGGGGGCAAAAGCTCATGCCTCACACCCCACAGACACCAGGGAGCCCCTCACAAGCCTTGGAGAGTCTCACCCAGAACTGTGATGTCATCAGAAGCCATTTTTTAACGTGGATGAACACGGGACCTCGGATGCTAGGACTAACGTGATGTATGGGTTCTGGAGCTTGTTCTGGACGGTGTGACCAGCTGTCCGTGCACAGAAAGAGGTGGCATGGCCTTTGCAGTGACGGGGAGATGTCGCTCTGTCCCAGGAGGAGGGGCTTCTGCTGATCTGTGAATTGATGCTGAGGAATAACCCTCATACCGCAAATACCTGTTCTCCTTTACGTAGAACAAAGTTCTGGGAATTCCAGGGTGGGGCCGTCGGGCCTGGAAGCTGGTGCTCTGCTGAGACCCCTCTCTGGCATGCACTAAGTGCGGAGATGGTATGGGATGGCGGGGTCCTTTATGAGCGTGGAAGACAGGCTTCCTGCTGGCGCAGGCTGACTGGATGTGTTTCTCCTCGTTTCAGTTTGCAAGATGCTGGCATCGGTTTCATCTTGGTCATAGACCGAAGGCAGGACAAATGGACCTCTGTGAAGGCGTCGGTCCTGCGAATAGCCGTAAGTACCTCGCAGGGCTCTGCACACTCCTGACCGTGGGAGCGCCCTGCTTTCTTTCTCGTTTGTGTGGAAGGTGGGCGATGAAGGTGGCTAGCAGGGCACCTAGTCAGGGGTAGACTGGGCCAGGCCAGGGCAAGAGGGCCTCCGAACCTTGGGCATGCTTGTCTTCGCAGGGGTTACTCTTAGTGTCTGTTGTGATTCCCCCAGTAACGGAGCGCAGAAGTTTTGAGCAGAAAAGACTATGAGCATGTTGGTCCTCAGGCCAGAAGTTGGATGTTAAATCCAGTAGCTTTTTTAAAGCAACTTTCTCCTCTCCACGTTGGGCTGTTTATCTTTAACTTTAATCCTGAGATGTATTTGGTCCTTGTTAGCAAGCCCTTATAGCACGCAGAGACCCTCGCTTCCAGAGACTGTCTGTAGCCCCTGCAGCTGTGAGTCGCAGAGCTTGCTGGCGTTTTTAGCCTGCAATTATCATTTCAGAGCGCTGAGACTGAGCCAGCAGAAATCTGACTTGCAGCAGCTGTTCCCCGCCACCCACCACAGACTTTATATGGGGGCCACTTCTTCCAAGACGAGTTCACCCACTCGCTGCCCACCTGTCACCCACAGCTTAACGAAGGAGCCGAAGTCTGGTGTCCACCAGCACAGTGGCTGCTCCCAAGGTCTCTGGGCAGCTGATCCCATGGTGTTGAGTTCTGGCCCCCTGCTCTGGGTCAGGCGTTCATAGTTGACCTTGGGGCCCCACCTAGGGGCTGCTGTGCTGAGGGTGGGGTGCTGCAAGAAGCCCATTCCTCTTTAAGAAAAAGTAAAGGCTCCGTGTCTACTGTGGTTCTCGCAGCCTACAGTCCGGTGCAAGCCTGTCCCTCGCTGAGTGTCACCCTGTAACCACCTCATGCACTTCTGCAGGGGTGCCTAGGAGAGAGCAAGCGCCCATCTCCCTTCTCCACCCACAAGTAGTCTTCCTGTGACCAATGATCTGAAATAGTCAGACCTTGGCGGGGGTCTCACCAGACACGGGGCTATGACACAGTGAGGCCCTGGCCCGGGGGTCTGAAAGGCACTGCTGGTGTCTGTCAACTGTTAACAGACCTGTGCACACGGTGCTGTACCAGGCTGCTGCAGACCCAGCGGCAGGCTCGGGCAGACCGCGCTGCAGAACAAGCTCTTTGGAGTGGATCTCAGTCCTGGGGTGATACCGAGAGGCTCCTGGCCTGACAGCGGCATCCTTCCCCTCCCCGGCTCTTCATCGATGTGAAGCAGCCGAAAGACAATCTTTACCAGAGCTAGTGGCAGGAGTCCACGCGGCCGACTTCTCTGGGGTTGGGATTCGCTTGTACTCACGCTCCTGAGATGAGACTGGGTCCCCAAACCTCACCCACACACCTGCGTTGCCACTACCCAGCAGCCATCTGGACAGCCTCTGCTCCTTCACCAGCTCTTGCTCACCCCTATTCAGGGTCCTTTCCTGCAGCTCCTGTTTTGCTTCTACCTTTACAGAGGTATAGCCGTGCGCCTGCAAGGCGCCAGCCCTGGCCCAGGCCTGACCATGACTTCTTTGCACACATATTACATGTACTCACCTGGTCGCTCTGTGTGTGTGTGTGTGTGTGTGTGTGTGTGTGTGTGTGTGAGATTATTGATTTATTTTGGTTTTTTCAGGCGGGGCTTCTCTATATAGACCTGGCTGTCTTGGAACTCACTCTGTAGACCAGGCTGGCCTCAAACTCAGAGATCCACCTGTCTCTGCCTCCCGAGTGCTGGGATTAAAGGCGTGCGCCACCACACCGGGCTTCTGTTTTATTTTTTAATGCGTTTATTTACTTACTTGGAGTGCACACGTTCTGTGGCGTGTGTGGATGTCAGAAGGGAGCTTGTGGAACCATCTTCCCCTTCTAGCAATGGGCCCCGCGAGCTTCACACACTGAGCTTTGTTTTATCTAGGGGGTCACCCCCAGGTTAGAACATGTGCTTCAAATATGAAGTGTTTCTGAGGCAGAAGCAGTAGTACAAGACAGCCCCCACACAGCATTGCTGCTGTGCACACCCTGGTACAGACCGGGCCCTGGTGACAAGTGCACATGTAGCTGAGCTTAGAACACGGTGGGTTTCTGAAGCAAGCCGGCTCAAACTGCTCTGTGAAAATTCTGGGTATGATTTTAGCTTGTGTTTTGACATTGACCTTTCTTTTCTCGGTTGTTGTGGCTTGTTTTTGAGTGTGGGCCTCATTCTGTAGCTGAGCCGGGCCAGGGCTGTTGACCCTTCTGCCTCAGGCTCCGGAACACTGGAATCACAGTACATACCACCCTGTCCAGTTCGCATCATTTCTCACCCTATAAAATGGGACGTATTTTTTCCTCTAATTCTCAGCATTTGCTGTACTAGTTTGGAAGTAGCAGAAGTTGCCATTGATTCCAGCAAAACTGTCATGAATTCTCTTTGAACTCCAGGGCTTTGTCATTATAAGAAATGGCCAATGTCATTAGCACATATCCAGCAACTGCTGTAGGCCAAGCCTGGACAACCCCGTGAGAATAAAGGCAAAAGTGAGGGACGGGTTACAGCCAGGGTCCTGGGAGGGCAGGCAGCATGTAGAGGGTGCTGAGAGCCCCACACTGGCAGGATCGACAAGCCAGTTTATTGCTGCTCTAGGACTGGGCTCCCCTTCCTGTCTGGCTGGGACCACCCGGAGAGTCTCTCTGAGAGGGCCACTACGTGTGGGTGAGAGAGTGTGTGTGTGTGTGTGTGAGTGTGTGTGAATGAGTGTGAATGTGTGAGTGAATGTGAGTGTGTGTGTGAATGAGTATGAATGTGTGAGTGAATGTGAGTGTGTGTGAATGAGTGTGAATGTGAATGTGAGTGTGTGTGTGAATGAGTGTGAGTGTGTGTGAATGAGTGTGTGAGTGAGTGTGAATGAGTGTGAATGTGTGTGTGAATGTGAGTGTGTGTGTGAATGAGTGTGAGTGTGTGAGTATGTGTGTGTGTGTATTGTTCAGAGGGCAGGAGAAGCGAGGGCCGAGTGCGTCTCCAGGGGGTGAGAGAAGGAGTCTCGGGCACCAGCCAAAGTCCAGGGAAGGGCAACGCTAGGAAATGAAGCTCCATTCAAGGGGCTGGGCTTTCCTCCTTCTGAGCCTCTGAGGGTCGCCTGGCAGGAAGCACAGTGGGGTCTCTGCCTGGTGGCCATCAGGCGCTGTCCACACAGGAGGGCCTCTCTGGGAGCTTGGCTTCAGAGTGAGTTCAGGAGCAGCCTGGTGTGGAGCTCCCAGACTAGGGAGTTCCACGGGCTACTGGGTTTTTTTGTCCAGTTTCAGGGAAACTACTGCTTAGTACAACCAGCCAGGAGGCCTTCAAATAGTCCCTCTCAGGGTGCCACCTCCAGTCTCCATAGAAGCAGGAGGCCACAGGGGCTTCTGCCTCCCGCTGCCTGGGTTCCTGCTGAGAGCTGCACTTACATAACTCGGGGATGGCTGCTATTCTTAGCCACCATCTGTGCTCCCTCATGAGTGGGCGTTCCCTGCTTTGGGGTGATCTTTTCCTTTTTGATGCCTTCAGCTTGGCTTGCAGAGGAGCCAAAAATCCAGTCTCCCTAAAATCAGACTCCCATTGCGTCCATCGAGAGCAGAGTGTTCATCTGCCCATGTGTGTTAACACACCAGAGATGGCAGGCCCCAACGCAGAGAGTCCGGGCACCTCCTCACTCCCAAGTAGCTCAAGGGTTTGAGTGCCGTCCTCACAGGGATACGAAACACCCAAACAAACCCTCTTAGGAACTCCGTCAATATCCCACCCCACCCCCCTACTGTACTGTGTATGTTTCTGTCTGTGTCTCATGGACATGTTACCACCTGAGCATGTCATCCTAGAGTGTGCATGTGTGTACTCATAGGTAGCCTAGTTCAAACTAAACCTATGCCCTAGCATGATTCACTAAAGGAAATTGTGTGTGTATGTGAACATGTGTGTGTATGTATATATGTGTGTGTGAACATTTGTGTATATGTGTGTTTATATGTGTGTAAAATGTGTGTGAACATGTGTGTATATATGTATGTGTAAACATGTGTATATATGTATGTATGTGTACGTGTATGTGTGAATGTGTGTGAGAGAATACACACACACACACACACACACACACACACACACAGTGAGGAGACCAGAGTTCAAGGTCGAGTGTCTTCCTCAATTACTTTTCCACCTTACTCCCTGAGACAAGGTCCCTTGCTGAACCTGGGACTCTGATCCAGCTCGGCTGGCTAGCCATCCAGTCCCTAGGATCCCCGACTGTTTCCACTTGCTGGTGCTGGGTCTACACGCGTTCCGCCATCTCCCGTACACCGCCGTGCCGCTTCTTATGTGAGTTCTGAGGGGCTGGACTCGGGGCCTTCGTTTGCAGAGCAAATACTTTTCTAACTGAGCTGTCTCCTGAGCCCCAAGGAGATGGAATTTGAAGTGATGCTCAGTCTGCCTGGATGCAGAACTGTTTTGCCCTGGGACTGATAGAGTCTGTGCAGAACAGTACAAAACTTACGTCCGAGGGCCTGGGCTTTCAGGCCATCCAGGCAGCAGTCATTTGCTGCACTGAGGATTGCCCTTGGATTCCTGCCCTGTGGCAGTCACTGGGGCTCAAGGTCAGGTGGCCACCAAAGGTCAGGAGAGTCAGAGGCAGCACTGGAGGACTTCCAGGCAGAGGTGTCTGAGAGGCGAGCATGGGGTAATATCTTAGCAGAACAGGTGGACTTCCCCTGGAGCACTATGGCGAGGTGCAGGTCAGAAATGGAGGCCAGTTAGTGGACCCCAAAGTTGCTCAGAGAGAAGACCATTCACAGAGAGTGGGTCATGTGGTCAGTTCCTCCCTGAGGAAGCCACAGACCTGAAGGGTAGAGAGGCGACGGGGATGACAAGGAGCCACGTGGTACCCAGTACTCCTGTAGGCCACCGAGCTTCGATAGAGATGTGTGCACCCCTCGCTGGCCAGATGAACACAGCCCTGTGAGTTTGTGTAGGAGGCTGGGGACCAGGAGGATAACGTCACCCAGGCACTCACTGGTCCCGTGAGATGCTCCAGCTTCACAGAGGCCAGGATGGTTCAGGACAGGAGCCTAGGAGTCTGCTTGTCACTGGAGTCTTGAGCAGGGTCCCTGTAAAACAACTGGATAGGGATGGCCCTGTCCAGAATATTCCAGAAGGACAGTGGGCACTTCCTGAGGGTATCTATTTAAACGATTGCTCTCGTTCAGTGATCATGCTTTTCTACTTACTTTTATCAGGATTTTTTGTCATGATGTCATCACTGTCAGTCTGAGGAGGAGGGTTCTCTGTGCTCCCCCCCCCATTCCACTGGAGCTGTACGTAGTTTTCCATTTGCCCAACACTGAAGCAGTGCAGAAGAGGAGAGCTGTGTCTGGCCCACAGTTCCAGAGAGTCTACCCCGTGGTCTGGTGGCTCCATTGCCTAAAACAACGGCAAGACAGAAAACAGAGATGGGCATGGCAGGTGCAGCATCAGCTCCCGGAGGCCAAGACCTGGAGAGGAGTGGCGGGCAGGGGTGGGGGCAGGATGCACCTGTCAAGGGCGTGCCCACAGGACACACCTACTCTCCCCCACCTTCCGCTTCCACCATCTCTGGACGTTCTGTGCAGTTTGACTCCACTGATGGACTGAACGTTGAACTTGACCAATCCTCTCTGGAGGCTCTCAGACTCACCAGGGGGATTCCATCCCTAGTGTCCCGGATGCCTCAGGCTAAGCCAGCTGGCCATCGCGGACGCTGCAGCCTGGGAGTCTAGGCGCTGCAGCCCAGGCCTGTGCAGCTCTGCAGGACTTGGGTGTTGTACCTGCTGTGCCATCTCTGCAGAGACTTCCATTTCCTTGATTTCTAACTCAGAGCCCATTGTGCATGTGGCGGAGTGCCTGCCTCATAGTTGCTCAGGGACATTCGCTTAGGAGAGCCGGAAGGGAGGCGTAGCTATGAGGTAAATCGGAGGGTTTTTTAAAAAATCAATTCAGCATTTTTTTATTCCTAAACATTTCAAAATTACTAAAAATGTCGTAGGGTAGTAAAGTGAATATCATGTGTTCTTGTCTTCATGGGTGCCTCATCCATGTGCCCATTGTGTGTGCACACAGTGGATACAGGCACAGAGAGAGACACACACACATATACACACACATAGCCATACATGAACACTTTTACACACACATACAGAAACATTCATATACACAGACAAACTTGCACACAGAACACCTGTATACATACAAACATGCACAGAGACATGTGTACAGACACATACAGAAACATTCATATACACAGACAAACTTGCACACAGATACATACACACATATAAACACCTGTATACATACAAACATGCACAGAGACATGTGTACAGACATGTATTATGCATGTACCCTGACACATATATAGGCAGGTAAACATGCATGCATATACACAGATAGACTCACATACACATATGTGCAAAGATAGATGCATACAGAGATGTGAAAACAGGCACATACATACATGTACACATAAGAGGCATATAGGCACATGCAAAGGTGTGTGTGCACACACATTCATTTACAGACATTTACGAACACACATGTAAGCAAATCCACAAGCATTCACAGGGGTACACTTGCACACGTGTGCCTGGTTATACATCCCTGCGCATGCATACACATATGCACACAGATACGCATAAACATACACAGAGAAGCATGTGCATGAGTGTACCACACATACATGCCGACTCACACACTGCCTGCTGAGCCTGTTAATAAACTGAATTCAGATTCATGTCTCCCAGAAATGCTTTTCACATCTTTTGCTGAAGTCCAAGGCCGGCGACAGGTGGAGCTCGGCAGCCAGGTGTACCATCTCATTGGTCAGTTTGGGTTTCGCTTGGGTCTTGTGATACTGATACTTGTGAAGGCCTGAAGCCAGGAGCTTTGTAGAAACTTCTAGCTTCAGCTTGTCACCACAGCAGGAAACTCTGCGGTGGGTACAGGACACCCATGTGTCCCATCAGGTCAAATCCCTGGGCTTCCCCACTGGAAGCTGCTCTTCTGTTTGTGGTGATGCTCTGGGGCTCACCAGTGCCTGGTCCTCGGAACTCTTCCTCCTTGTGTTACAGCCGTGGGATTCTTGGACACTTACCCAAGTTGAGGACGGACTGAGTGTCGTGTTATGGGTGTTCCCTTGTGGCTGGTGGAGCTTGGTCCCCACCTGCACCTCTTAGTTCCCATCCAACCTGCACCCACATCTTTGCAGCTGCACCTGCCCATCAGTGACCAGATGACTCTACTCTCTGCCTGGAGGGCAGGTGTGACCCTATCACTCTGTAAGAGAGGTTACAAGCTAACCAGAATAGTGTGTAAAATGCCTTTAGCTCCCAGCGTGAGCGTCATAGTCACGGTGCCCCTCTAGGAGAGATGTGACGAGAGCCAGCTGGAGCTTCTGGTCTGCAGCGCTTGAGGTGTGGTGGGGGCGGAGAGGCGGCTGCTTCTGACGGTATCATACCCTTCCCATCTTCCTAGCCGCTCCTGGCACAATGTCTCCCAAGTTTGCGTAGCAGGCTCCATACGCGTGTGTTTTCCCAGGTCTGATGTCAAGTCCGTGAGGATGCGTGGCGTGTTGCCTGTGGGAGGCACAGCTGGAGCAGATGGTGGTGCAGATCCACCCTGAGATCTCGGTCCCTGGAGGCCTTAGCACAGGTCTCATGCGTGTACCTGTGGCTGATGCCTGTGAACCTTCAGCACAGTCTCCACAGCCAGCAGTTACAGCTTCTCCAGAGGCCCCTCTAAGTAGACCCGGGGATTTCTGACCGGTTAACATCGAGGTCCAAACTTTCCAGTGATAGTCTCATGTTAACTTTTGTTTGTGGGATGCTATTGGACAAGAGAGATTGCCCAGATGTCATCTGTCCTGTCAGCTACTAAATGAGAGCAGCAGGCTGGGAGCGTGTAGCTTTGAGCCTTGGGCATGGCCTCATGGGAGAAATAGGAGATGAATGGTGTTGCTTTCATGTTGGATAGAAACCCACTGTGATTTTACAATTCACAATTTCCAAGAAATTTACAAAGCACCAAGAGCAAATCCTCATCTGTCTAACTCTGTGTTTTAGAAGTGAAGGTTTCGTTATGGACTTTCCCCAGCTTGACACACAAATGGTTGAGTCTAGAGCAGAGAGTATTTGCTCTGCCACTGTTTGCATTCACAATAGGCATTAAATAGGTGTTCAAACCTCCCCACATGACCGGGATTTTACATCTATTTTAAGTTTTATACAACTATTTAGTATGAAATTCCAATAGCTTGGCAGAAACTAACGCAGATAAAAGGAAGAGGAAGTAGCTGCATGTGAGAGTCACCTCTGGCCAAAGGACACCTCGCCCCAGGGAGTCTTGTACCTGTCGGATCCTCGAGCCTTAGCCAGCCTTCTGGGAGGTGTGGATCCGGTGACGAGGCTGACTGAAGTCTGACTCATTGCCACCTCAGGAAAGCTGCCTGCAAGGCTCTCCTTAAATAGTGGTGTCCAGTTTCACACCGAGGACAAGTTTGGAAGCCCTCTTGTTAAGGAGCCCGGAATCTGCACCCAACTTCTGCCTTTGCAGGGCTGTGATCTGTCCTTGGTCTGAGGACTCACTCTCTCCCAGGGCACCAGGGACAGTGTGGTCATTGTGTATTCATAACCCCCTCCGGAGGGAGCAGCTGGGTGTGTCCCCGCGGAGTACAGGAAGACTGCGGATGGAGACATATTGTGGATGGAGATATATCCCAGCATCCTTGCCACGACAGGGCAGAGGAGAGCCAGGTCACCAGGGAAGAGTGTGAATTGGGGGTGCTGTCCCCTGTAGGGTCCCCAGTGGTCCCCAGCACCCTGCTTCCATATGCACTCTCGAAGAGCCCTGACCAGGCCCCTGTTGATCAGCGTAACTTAAAAGCGAGACACAGCGGCGATGTGAACATCACCGTGCTGAAGGCCCTGTGGGCACAGGGCACAGCGTTCAACAGAAGAGCGTGTTCTCCCAGGGAAAGGCCAGTGTCCACCTTCCTGAATGGAAGGCCAGCCACTGTGATGGATACTGATGTACACTGTCCTGCGTGGGAGGTCAGCTGTGGGTGACAGATGCCAGTGTCTGGTACTGCATCAGCTGGACTTGCTCGTGCATCCAGTGTAATGAGGCAGACATTGGCTTCATTTCCCATTTTGCAGGTGGGAAAACTGAGACACTAACTTACCCATGGTCAAACACCTTTGCAAAGGGGCAAAGCAGTAACCAAATATATGGAACTAAACTATTCAAGGGGATGCACATTCATGTGCATGCTGGGGAGTTACAGTGGTCTTGGCTTCAGATGCTAAGCAAATATAGTGTCTTGCTTCTTTTTTTTTTTTTTACAAATCCATTAGTGCCCCATGGCTGAAGTGACAGGGTGCCGTAGATGAGATGGCTCAAACAACAGAAACCTATTCTCTGGACTAGAAGTCCGAGATCCAGGTGCCTTTGCTGTGGAAGACCCTTGCTCCGAATGAGTCCATCCTGAATACTAGGATTTAGAACTCCACATTGGGGATAGATCGTCATTTAACCTCTAACAGCTTTAATATGCTTTTGGCTTTTTCATGTCTAAGCAGCATAAGTGCAGAGGCCCGTGATCAGCTGCAGGGGTGGTCAGCTGCAGTGGCAGTCAGCTGCAGGGGCGGTCAGCTGCAGGGGCGGTCAGCTGCAGGGGCACATGGTCAACTGCAGAGGTGATCAGCTGCAGTGGGGGTCAGCCACAGAGGCCCGTGGTCAGCTGCAGGGGTGGTCAGCTGCAGTGGCAGTCAGCTGCAGGGGCGGTCAGCTACAAGAGTGGTCAGCTGCAGGAGTGGTCAGCTGCAGGGGCCTGTGGTCAGCTGCATGGGTGGTCAGCTGAAGAGGTGGTCAGCTGCAGTGGCGGTCAGCTGCAGAGGCCCATGGTCAGCTGCAAGAGTGGTCAACTGCAGGGGCCTGTGGTCAGCTGCAGGGGCGGTCAACCGCAGAGGCCTGTGGTCAGGTCCAGGGGCGGTCAGCTGCAGGGGTGGTCAGCTGCAGGAGTGGTCAGCTGCAGGGGCGGTCAGCTGCAGGGGCCTGTGGTCAGCTGCAGGAGTGGTTAGCTGCAGAGGCCTGTGGTCAGCTGCAGGGGCTGTGGTCAGCTGCAGGGGCCTGTGGTCAGCTGCAGAGGCCTGTGGTCAGCTGCAGGGGCGGTCAACTGCAGAGGCCTGTGGTCAGGTCCAGGGGCGGTCAGCTGCAGGGGTGGTCAGCTGCAGGTCAGTGGTCAGCTGCAGGGGCCTGTGGTCAGCTGCAGGAGTGGTCAGCTGCAGGAGTGGTCAGCTGCAGGGGGGGTCAGTCCCACACTTGCGCCACACGTAGCAGGTGCTGCAGGTCCTTCCCCTGTCTTGCAGGCATCTTTCCCAGCAAACCTGCAGCTCGTCCTTGTTCTCCGGCCCACGGGCTTTTTCCAGAGAACTCTCTCCGACATTGCCTTCAAGTTCAACAGAGATGACTTTAAGATGAAGGTGCCGGTGAGTATCACATGAGCTGCGTCAGCAGAGCAAAGCTTAAGTGTGCCCTTGGCGCATGATAAACTCTCAAGGAGTGACCTCCATTCTGTGGCCACAATAAAATCCCACAAGGTTTGGTCGGAAGCTACACTTCCCCTGAGTTCTAGCAGCAGAAGCTCTATGATTTCCCCTTTCCTTGAGCCCTACCCTGCCCCACCTAGTGGTCCACACATGCAAGGCCACAGCCTTGGGTGGGTCCCAGGGGATAGCTCTGTTGGAATACTGTAAGTCATGAGACAGTCCTGTGCCAGCCCAAAGTGAGGAGCACACCTTGACTGTCTCAGGGAAAAAGAGGGCTGATGAAGAGGACATGTGCCCCCTGTGTCTGGAAGAAGGCTCAGCTGCCAGCCAGGCATGTGCTGGACCTCGGCCAGGACCGACCCAGCCAGGTGGTCCTTATCTGATCTCCATGTCTCCAGCCAGCATGGGTCAGCCCCTTCCAGCTGTATGCCGAGAACAATTCTAATGTTGCTCTACTTTCCTTCAAAAACCAAGACTCTAAAGTTCCTGAGAGCCACACACTTCAGAAGCCAATTAGCCTGGCCACAACCTGTGTGGCAGCCAAGAGCTGCCAGAGAGTGGCCCTATGAGTTTGTTTCTTTTTCACAAAGGGAACAGGAACACAGGGGCCACTGAAAGGCTGTGGGACTCCCCCGCAGAGCCACCCACATTGCTGTTGGAAATGGAACAGTCTGGGCTGGTCATTGTCCACAAGGCTGTCTGCTGGGTCTTGGCTTCAGGTGGCAGATACTCTCTCTTTCCCAGTTGTCTAAAGCCACTGCCACTCTCATGACTGCTCCCCGTCCTCTGCTCCAAACAGGCTGGCACCCTTCTCTGAGCAAAGCAGAAACAACGGCGCCTGGGTTCGCTACCCAGCTCTGTCTTGCCTCCCTAGCAGTCTTCCTCCAGAATCAGAGCAGTGGCCAGGGAAGATGTTCAGCATGGCCCAAGGCCTCAAGAGGTCACTGTGACTCTCTGAGAGTCATGCTCTGGTAGATCTAAGAATAACTGGCCCCCAGGTCTGTGGAATAATACTGCACCCATGCCCTGTGGTATCTCTTTCCAGACAATCTGTTTCTTAGGCTAGTCAAGGGCAGAATGGCCCAGGGCAGTAGCTAGCGCAGTAGAGAGGTTCAAGTCCCAGTTCTAAAACTAGAACTGGAGGTGTGTCCGTGACACTTGCCTCTGAACCCCATGGGTGCGTGTAGTGACAGTGTGTCTCTCCCCTCTTACGACCAGATTACGTCAGCACGTCTAGCCCTTCTCCAGCCTCAGCAAGTGAGCCACACTAACAACAGCTTTCCTTACCTCTGAGCATCATGGGAAATAAGGCTGAGGTCGTCTCTCATAGTGTGTTGTCTCCTTTATAAAACTGTTCTGTATTGTTATGTTAATAAGCGCCAAAAACAGGCTTCCAGGAACCGTTCTGGCATCTACAAGTTCAGTCTTAGATAAGTTCTAGAATTATCAAAGGAGTTGGCTTTTAGAGGTATCTGATACCTCCTCCACTGTACTGACCTCAGGGCAAGAGAGCTCTCTAGGAGCATCCCTGGGCCTTCTCTGCTGTGGTGGGAAAATGTGTAAAGCACACACGCACGCATTAACACACAACACACATTGACACACACACGCAAGTCAGTACTAAGCTTGAGGAAGGATACGGCATGCTCTTTGAATTACCCAATCCATCTTGGGCTTACTGTCCACGTGCCAAGGTTGTTTGGCAGCATGTGGATAATTTTATTAGAAGAACCAAGAGACAACGGAGCAGCTCTGCGAGAACTGTTTTCTAGCGCGAACCAAGATAACGTTTTTATCTGACAGTCATACTTCAGTTGGGACCGCAGTGCTTCTCGGCAGCATGAACGTTCCTTGCTGGTTGGCCAACCCACGTGTGGTGGGGTTCCCAGCAACCCTGACTTCTGCCCGGCAGTCAGCAGGAGCATTTTCTCTATTGTAACAACCCAGGGTTGTCTCCAGACACCCCCAGTAGAGAGCCCCCACTTTAAACTGACTGAGTGTTGAATAATGTATGGCACAGTATCGAATAACATCTGCACCAAGCCTCTGAAGGTTCTTTCTGTAGTATCTGTCTGACAGCTTACTAAGCAAAGTCTATATTTTCATCCGAAACTCGTGGGTAGAATAGCCTCAAAAACAGCAAGAGAAAGTTGAATCGGAGCCGTGTGTGGAAAGCTTGGCTGGCCCCTGCGACCACACCAAGCAAATCTTCTCCAGAACTGTCAGTCAGTCTGATGAGATGGGAGCCTGACTCTGCTGCTAAACTGATCCTCAGCAGTACCTAAAAGGGTGTTTGTGGTGTTCTCAGCAGGAGCAAGCATAAACTGGCCTCTCGGGAAGCAGAGCTCCATTCCCTCCGCATACCAGGCTCCCCGCCTCAGAGAAGTACTGACACTCATCGGATGACCTCTGAGACAGGCCAGGCACCTGTACAGGGTTTGATCATGTTCAGTGGTCTTACTGACCCCACCTTCACCCACAGAGACCCATCATATAGACAAGGAAGCCAAGGAGCAATGTGAATAAGAGGCTTACCTGAAGTCCACAAAGCAGAAAGAACTGGATTCTTTCAAGTCAGAAGCCAGAGCCACCTGGAGTCTGGGCCAAGATGCTGTGAGCAAAATCCTGATGCCCGGTGATGATCCCTCTCTCCCACAGGTCATGATGCTAAGCTCAGTGCCAGAACTACACGGCTACATTGATAAGTCGCAGCTGACCGAGGACCTCGGAGGGACCCTGGACTACTGCCACTCCAGGTGGCTGTGTCACCGCACAGTGAGTGCGCCCGGGTGCCATGTGGCTCTGTTCTCGCTAGTTCATAGTTAGCCAGCAGAGTTGTTTTCACATGACAGCATTGATTTTTAAAAGACATGCTCACTCAAGTTTCTTTCCCAAGAATGAGGAGATGGTCTCAGTAGACCTTAGTCCCTGTAAAGAAACAGCATGAGTAATAAGCCCGGGCGTGGTTTTCTCTGGGCTTGGAGAAAAAAAAAGTACCAAGCCCTATGTTGTTGTGGTCTTCAACACTTCCAAGGCTCCTGACAAGGAGATGGAGGCAGAGGTCCTGAGCGCAGGATGACCCTGGGTGACAGGGACATTTGCAAAGCCTGCCTGGTATGTTTCTGAAGAAGCGTGAGGTTGAGGCCCTCGTGGGAAGGTATTTGCTGGCACACATGTGTCCGCAGGGCTTGGGGGCCAGTCTCCCCTTTCCAACAGCAGTCATGGTGTCGGCTTTCAGAGGCGCAGGCCACGGGCCGTGTGCAGGATTCTGTGACTGTGTTCTCCCTCCTCCCAAGGCAATCGAAAGCTTCGCCCTGATGGTGAAGCAGACAGCTCAGATGCTGCAGGCCTTTGGGACCGAGCTGGCCGAAACAGAACTCCCTAACGATGTCCAGTCGACCAGCTTGGTGCTCAGCGTGCACACGGAGAAGAAGGCTAAAGCGAAGGTGAGTCGGGTGGATGGGGTTGAGGTTTGGAGCGTGCAGTTTGGTCCTAGACACAAGGTGTCAGGTGAGTTGCCACACAGAAGGGCCAGGGGGAAGCAGGTCCCTGAGATGCTTGATAAGATACAGAGAACTGACCATACCTCTTTTCAAAGTCTCGTAAATGAGCCCCTTCACAACTCGTGTGCATCCGTGGGTGGCATCCCTTGGCCCTGAAACCCTGCGGGACTTCAGAGTCTCTGCAAAGCCAGGACCAGTGCAGTTGTCTGGTGGCTGTGCACCGTGTGTGGGGCTGGTCAGCTCCAGTGTAATCAGGCAGGGTCTCTGCCCTGGTTCCTCTCCCTAGTGACTGATGAAGTTATGATTGAATTTGCTTCGTGATACCGTTGTGCCATGAGCTCACGCGGCTTTCTGGGGTGAATACATTCTATGTCACTTCCACCCCTGGCCAGCTCTTGATGGCTTCAAGACAGCAGGGAGGGTCTGGGTGTCTGTAAGCTGCTGTGTGCCTTGAGGATGGTGCCTCATCTCTACCAGGAAAGCCACTCACTCCTTAGACATGGCCTCTCGCCTGCACAGCAAGGCCAATGCCAGGAGAGGGGCAGTTAGAAAGTCTGGTTTCTGATTACTTCCCGACCTTATCCCCATGCCCCGAGCGACCTGTAACCCTAGCTTTGCCGTAAGCAAGCAGGAGTGTGGCGCCCTGCTCGCTCGCCAGTGTGTTATAATTTATATATGCATCTATATAATATATTAATATAATAGCATACATAATCCTCTGAGAATCTCATGTATGTGCACAACGTCCTTGACAGTTTAAAGTGCACTGTGTAACCATACGGAAGGGACATTTGCACCCACAGTGCATAGCACCCCATCCTAGCCCCATCTACGGTGCTGAGCCCAGAGCCCAGCCAGCTGGCTGCGGTACGAGCTCTTGGTGCACTCCCTCCGCAGGAGGATCTGCAGCTGGCACTGAAGGAGGGGAACAGCATCCTCGAGAGCCTCAGGGAGCCGCTGGCCGAGAGCACTGCCCACAGTGTGAACCAGGACCAGCTGGACAATCAGGCCACTGTGCAGAGGTAAGGCCCGAACCCTCCTACCCTGCCTTGCTCTGGACAAGGTGCGAGACTTCTACAGGTGCACAGCCACTGTGGAAACACGAGGCTACTATCCAAGGCGCTTGCAACAGATCCCAACAGGTAGCCTTCTGGCCGGTCTCCCTCTCTGAGCTTGGAGGAGACCCCAATGCTAAAGAGGCGGATTCAAGAACAGACAATTTCACAGGCAGGAAAATGTTGGACAAGTAGCAGTAGCAGACCCCTTAGACTTACGAGGTTCCCACATCCCCGGCGAGTCATTGTAGGTGGGAGAGCAGCTGGGGATGCCTCTGCTCCAGCCCTGTGCTCTGGGGCACGCATTTTACCGTTGCAGTAAAGGGTGCCGTCCGTGTTTATAGCAGATCGCAGGACAGAATGCGGTCAGTGTCCACCAGAGCTCCTGATGCTTTGCCATATCTACAGCCCCTCCTGCCTCCTAGTCTACCCTCACCATGCCGCGGGCTAGATAGCTGCTTGTGGGGGACAGGTCCTGCCCTCTGTGCGCCCTGGGAGGCACAGGCGTCCCCACTCCAGGGCCCCTTCCTCTCCGTCTCAGGCTCCTGGCCCAGCTGAATGAGACCGAGGCTGCCTTTGATGAGTTCTGGGCAAAGCATCAGCAGAAGCTGGAGCAGTGCTTGCAACTGCGGCATTTTGAGCAAGGTTTCCGGGAGGTGAGTAGCCAAGGGGTGGGGCGTGGCGTGCGGCCTTGCAGGAGGTGAGGGAGTGGGTGTGTCTGCTGTCAGTCTAACCTCTATAGAAACTGAGGAAGGCTTTCCAGAGCCTTAAAATATGTCTTTATTTGTGTGTGGGAGGGGTGTGTGTCTGTGAGTATGTGGGTACACTCATCCGTGTGTACATATGTGTAGCCTAGAGCAGGAAGTCCGGTGTCTTCCTCCACTGTCCTACCTACTGTTTTAACACAGAGCCTCTCACTTGTCTGGCAAGCTCTTTACTGACTGAGCCATCCCCAAGATACAGCACCTCAATCCTTCTTTAAACAGTAGAGGTGATATCCTGGAAAGTTATCTGGCTCTGGAGGTTTGTGGGGTTGGGGTCAGGTGGTGAGCACGCCCAGCAGTTCTGCAGCTGTAGGGTGAGCTCTCGCACGCTGAACAAAATGAGATGGTGCGCTGTCAGAGGTGTGCCCTCCCTCTGTGTCAGTGGTTCTCAGCCTTCCTAGTGCTGTGACCCTTTAACACGGCTCCTCGTGTTGTGGTGACCCCCCAACCATAAAATTATTTTTGTTGCTACTTCATAACTGTAATTTTGCTACTGAGAGGTTTCTCTTAGTTCCTAAGACCATCAGAAATATGTATTTTCCAGTGGTTGAAACTCACAGGCCATGTTACGTGAGATTCGTGTCCAGACTTGCTTCTGTTTTTCCCCGTCTGTTGGAGTCTGTAGTGATGGCTCCTGCTTCCTTCCTGGCGTTGATAGTTTGTGTCTTTTCGCAGTGCAGAGCACTGACTGCTATATTATCACAGTGTGCCACTGGAAGAGCAGTGGTTCATCCTTTCAAAGAAACAGCCATGTTTCTTTGGTTTTATGGTTTTCTGTTTTCAGTTTCATTGACTTCTGATCGTATCTTTATCATTTATTTCTACTGGTGGCTTTGAATTTATTTTAGTCTTATTCTAGGCTCTGGGGATAGGAGCTTGTATTTAGCTATTTAAGAATAATCTTTGATAAGACATTTGTTTCTTTACTTATTTTGGGTTTTTGAGACAAAGTCGCAGTCTATACCCAGTTTTGACTGTACATAGGTATCCCAGGTAACCTCGAACCCACAGCCTTCCTCCTGTGCCAGCCCCCTAAGATCAGGAATCACAACTGTGGTCTACCATACAGGTTATTGCTAACCTGCACGTGTGTTAGGACTGCTGCCCATCTCCCTCGCTGCTCTTCTGGACATGCCCCACACATGTTGATACATTGTACTTCAATTTTCATTTAATTTAGTGCCTTAACATTTTTTCCTGTGATGCTTCCTCTTTGACCTGTGGGCCATTTAGGAGTTCTGTGAGTTGTTTATTTTCTAGGTGTTCAGAAAGTGAGGCTGGGAAGGGGGGGCGCCAGCACCCCAGGAGGTCCGTGTGTAGCAATACACCTATGGTCTCGCTCAGAAAAGAAGACACAGAGGCATTTTCCATAGGTGCAAACCCTGCCAGACCTCAGCAGAGGGGACCACTATCATGACACAGCACCATACTGGACAGTGGAACCCCAACCTTCTGAGCTCAGGTTTTTTATTGATTCAGAACTCCTCAGGTGTTCTATTGATAGCATGTGCAGATCATTAGCAACCAAACATCCCCCACAGAAATCCAACACCAGCAGACAACACAAAACACCAAGACCTAGAGTAGACCTTCAGTCAACAGTGCACAGAACCATTGTTTTATACGTAACTAAAAACAAACATCAACATTTCCCCTTTTCTGTGTAAGACTAAAAAAAAAATTGCTTTATCTCTACAACACAATTTAACACACCACCAGCAAAAACATGTACAAGAGGAACAATCACTAGGGTTGCTAATGCACAGGACCAAATGATACCAAACACCTATCAAGCTTTTCACAATGTCTTTGGCAGCAGAAAAACATTATCAATATCCAGTTATCTGGAATTCACTCACATCTCCTGGGCTCCTCCAAAGGACTTGGGTTACTTCTCTGCTCTGCTCTCTGCAGCACACACATCTTGCCCTCCAGGCTCTGGCTGGCTCCACTCCACTGCTGCTGCTGTTCTTGGTGGTCGTCCCATGGTACTGGCATCTTCAGAACGCTCGGGTCTCTTGCTGCAACTGGGCTGCACTTTCACCAATGGCCTCTCCTGGGCTCTCTTCATGGTCCCAAGCCTCAACTTCTCTGTATGACCCCTTCAATCTGGGCCTTTAACTGCTACTGAGGCTGCACTTTCTCCTGGCCTCTCATAGTGTCAAGCCTCAGCTGTTCTCCAATGACCTTTCTTGCCTTCAAAACCAGTGACACCTGGGTGACTCTTACAGTACCAAGTTCAGCTGCCAGCATGAGATACAACCTTGGCCAGTTCAGGAAGACAGCTTCTGTGGCTGACCTTGAGGAAACACTTTCCAGATTTTAAGATAGAGTCTGGTTTGCAGGAAGCACAACTAGTGCTTGTCTCTGGGAAAGATTCCCTCGTGGATGGAGTTCTCATCACCATCACCAGTATCTGGACAGCTTGTAGTCAGATTTGCAGGGGAAAAAATGTTCAGTTTAACTAAGTGGCTTTTTGGCTCTAAGCCACAGCTTCCACAACAGCAAGGGCAAGAATCACCAGTTGAAACATTCTGACAGTTTGGTGTTCTTTCTCACCATCGCTATGGAGAAACATATACCTTTCTTATAGACCTCAAACACAAGACCCACTTGGGCTTCACACACACACACAAAGCCATCAACAAACTCAGTTTATAAAACTGTGAGCTCTGATTTCTATTTCCCATGCCTTGGCGACAGCCAGCGCTCGGAGGGAGCGTTGGTTCCGAGATCAGGAAAAGTGGTCAAAACCTTGCTTCTTCCCTGCTCCTGGCTGACCTCTGTTTTCACCATGAACATTCATCCCAAACGTTTGTCCAAAACATGGCTCTCACCTCGGAGCTTCTTCCTCATTTACAGCTCTCTTTATAGAGCTTTCTTCTGTCACGCTCCTCTTCATCCAGGAGACTTCCATTCATTTTTTGCATATATATCCTTTTATTAATACCTTAATCTCTGTCCTCTGGGAGCTGCTCTGAGCGTATTTACAGATTCTGTGACGTCTGGAGTTTTGTTCTTGTTCTTCCTTGTCTCCACGTGGGATGAGCGTGACTTCGGGCCTCACATTGCAGGCGCCACTTGCAGTTGTCCACGGCAATCTTTTTCCCTCAATTCAGGGAAAGAGAAAGGAAGGATGGAAAGAAACATTCTCTGCAAGCGGCCTTAATAGAGAAAGAGAGAAAGGTAGAAATCTTCACATCCTTTTTAAGGCTGTCCTCAGCTTGGAGAGGAGTAGCTGACAGTCAGACTGGCGTCTCAGCTCACAGTCTGTAAACTCAGTCTCTCCACCCTTTGCTCTTTAAGAATCAACACACTAACCATGGACAAACCAACCCACACCCACCCCAGCTCTCGGGTCTTAAGATCTTTTGTATCCTAAGCAAAAGTTCCCATAAAACCAAGCAGCACGCAATCCCAAGAACAAGCTACAGGTGCCAAAACAATAAAGAAACCAAAATAACGAAACCTCCTTCCAAGTGTTCTGCTCCATCCACGGGCCCGAGTGGCTCTGCTGAGCCCTGATGGCCGTCAGCACCTTGCTGCTGTCATGGTCACTGTCCCCAGTGCCCCCTGCCCCTCCAGGCATGGGCTCCTGAATGAGGCACAGGTGTTCCAAGCCAGCCCTTCTCTGCTGCAGGTCAAAACCACCCTGGATTCCATGTCCCAGAAGCTAGCTGCCTTCACCGACATCGGCAACAGCCTGGCGCACGTGCAGCACCTCCTGAAGGACTTGACCAACTTTGAGGAGAAGTCCAGCGTGAGAGTCGGCCGGGGGTGGAAGGGGATGGTGGTCACAGCATCCCACAGCCAGGCAGAGGCCACAGGGCCTGACTCACTTGGACGTAAGCTCCAGTGGCACCTAAGGGGTGACACGGGCAGCGGCCGAGACTCCAAAGTTCTCACGCACACATATGCCCTCCACGGCCCCTTTCCCATAGCTCTTTCTTATTCATTGACTTTGAAACTTGTGCTTCTTGTCAGCCCAATACCTTCCTGACCCTCGGGACTTTGGCCTCAGAATGGCTGGAGGATTCGGTGGCCGTGGTCAGCCATAACGGTCCACACACTCAGCATCCATCTCCCCCTCTGTACAGACAGCTGAGGGACTAGGTTCCCCATTGGTCTCCCCACACACTGTCTCGATGTGCTCCGCAGGTGGCTGTGGACAGGGCCCGAGCCCTGTCCCTGGAGGGTCAGCGGCTGATCGAGAACAAGCACTATGCAGTGGACTCCATCCACCCCAAGTGCGAGGAGCTCCAGCACCTCTGCGACCACTTCGCCGCTGAGATCACCACGAGGAGGGGTCTTCTCAGCAAGTCCCTGGAGTTGCACAGTCTCCTGGAGATGGTAGGAAACCCGATAGACTTAACTGAACAAGGGGGTCGATGAGCTGATCAGAGTCACTAGTGGGACAACCGGAGCACCCTCCCGCTCTGCATCCCGTGTCTCCTCCACCCAGAGCCTTGGTCCCGATTCCCTCACTTGTCCTGGTAATGATTTCTCGGAAGGGCTCCGAACTGGGATCCCCTGTTGGTTCTGCTATTCTGACCCCCTCTCCTACTGTGAGTTCAGCCCTGGGACCCCGGTCAGCCTTGCGGGGTCCCGTGCTCCCAGGCACCCTTTGGCTTAGTGGTGGGGAGTCAGGAGGTGGCTGTGGGGACACAGCTCCGGCAGGCAGCCACACGGGGGAAGGGCAGTGCGGCGGGTCCTGAGGCTGACAGTCTTCCTTCGTTCCAGTCCATGAAGTGGTGCGACGAGGGGATCTTCCTTCTGGCCTCGCAGCCTGTGGACAAATGCCAGTCCCAGGACGGCGCGGAGGCGGCCCTCCAAGAAATCGAGAAGTTTTTGGAGACTGGTGCAGAAAATAAGATCCAGGAGCTCAATAAGATTTACAAGGAATATGAATGCATCCTCAACCAGGACCTTCTGGTAATGCCAACCTAGGTTTCTGTCTGCAGCTCAGGACGGGGGGGGGGGGGACTGAGCCCAGGGCCTCACACATGCTAGGCAAGCCCCCTTCCAGTGAGCTATAGCCCCAGCCCTAGAAAAGCCTCTGAGTAGGAGATGGGTGTTGCCAGGAGAAACGCAGGGGCGGGAGCACCGAGTCCAGCCCTCTCCTCCAATGCACAGGTCAGCATGTCACTCTGAGATAAGTGTGGCATTCCCTGGCAGCCTAGTCATGCCATGGTTCCTCTGATACTGCACCAAAGATGGGCTGGCTCCTCCTAGCCCCCAGCCAGCCTCCCTAACTCTACTTCCGGGGCAACAGGAAGAACAGGAAACACTTCCACGGCTGTCCTTTCCGAGTTCTGGAGATGGCTCCCGTCCTGCCATGGACTTTCACACAGCTCTCCCTGCCTGACCAGAGCTGGTACAGTGCAGTGCACCAGTCATGGACACGTCTGACTCCCCTGATGCAGAGAAAGCTCACATGCTCCCTGTGGATAACAGGGTGTTTAAGGGCCAGCACTGACACTCGCAAGGCATCTTAGTAGCCATGTCGTTTCAGGAACATGTGCAAAAAGTCTTTCAGAAGCAGGAGAGCACTGAGGAGATGTTCCACCGCAGGCAGGCCAGCCTGAAGAAACTGGCAGCCAAGCAGACGCGGCCTGTGCAGCCTGTGGCCCCCCGACCAGAGGCGCTTACCAAGTCCCCCTCCCCCTCGCCAGGTACGCATGCCCACTTCCTCCCAGGCAGTCCAGCAACCCCTGCGGAGGACTTCCCCGGGGTTGGTACATCTGAGGAAGCCACACACCAAGTCCAGTCCATGCTTCCTCCTGGCTTTGCCTGCCCCAGACCATGGTCAGCGTCTGCAGAGCAGGGCTTACTCTGCGCGTCACCCATTCTGATTAACGCGGTTTTACCGGGACTCAGGCACACTCTCCATGTATCATCAGCTATGGCTGCATTTATGTTTTGGCCACAGCAGAGTTGAGTCCTCTCAGCTGAACCCTGGTGGCCTGGGGAACTGGAGACACTGACTGACCTCCCAGGAAAGGCCTTCAGTCATTTCCTCTGGCCCATCTCTCCCAACTCCACCCGGTCTCTGTGCTGTTGCCAGCCTCGTGCCCCAGGGTCAGCTCTGACCTCTGACCTTCAGGCTGTCAGTAACTATGGAACCCTGTCACAGACCTCATGAGCTGCAAGGTGGCCCAGTGGCCTCCACCATTGCTGAGAGACTCCTATGGCCCCTCCCGACCGTAGGAGAGCATTTTTCCCTTCCACTCTGGGACAAGAAACCCAGAGATGAATAGGCTTAGGTGTCCCCACGTTGGCCAATGGCAGCCACAGATGCCCTGGAGAGACACCCCACCATCGGCCTGCGAGACTGAGGATGAGCTGCTTTCTGGCCTGTGGAGAGACGCCCCTAGCCAGGGATTCTAATGTTTCTGGGATGCCGGATTCCTCCCTGTGGCCCACTGCCTCCCTGTGAGCTACAGCCGTTCCCATCCTAGGGCCTTGGGGCTCCAGTCAATGGCTCCTCCAGGTTCTCCGTTCATCACCCCCAGTGACCCCTTTCTTCGTCTTTATTGCTGTCTTCTTCCTTTTTCCCTCTGGGTGCATTTCTCGGCAGAGCTGACACCCTTCTCTGCCTCTTTCTAAACTAGGCTCCTGGCGAAGCTCCGAGAACCCCAGCTCTGAGGGCAGTGCACTCCGCAGAGGGCCCTACAGGCGAGCCAAGGTGAGACTCACGTTGTTCATAACCGTCGCTTCCCATGAAGCATCGCGACACCCTCCTTTAGTCTGACCTTGTTGTCTGTGCGGTCTGCCTCTGGGACTCCTGGTCTCTGTGGCATCTACTTGCCCTCCTCAGATTCTGTTCCAGAGGGAAGTGAGGCTGGGCTGTCGGTATCTGAGACAGCACTTTCCATTCTCAAACCCAGCATGCTGTTCTTTTCAGAGTGAAATGAGCGAGACCCGGCAAGGCCGCACCAGCTCCACGGGGGATGAGGAGGAGAGCCTGGCCATCCTGCGCAGGTCAGTGGCCATGCTTCTGACCAAGCTGGGTGTTTATGAGTGTCTGGCTATATCAGTGACCCAGGAATGGTGAGCGCCACTCTACCCTGAAGTATACAGAGCAGGAAGGAGGCCAGCACCCTGCACATATCAACTGAAAACAAACACACGGGCTAGCGGACAGACACACACCCATTTGTCTGGGGTGGTGGTCATCTGTGGCGCTTACTGCGGCCACCTGCCGGCTTTCCTGCAGAGCCTACTTCTGCTGTGTGGGAACACGTGCCTACTTACAAAGGCACTGCAGCGTAATGGACGTGTACTAGGGCAGCCTCCTCTCAGAATGGCCCTTCTGACACCTGCCTGTCCGTCCACCTCCTTGAGCCCCATAACTCACGAAGTCTTAGACCAGCGTCCAGTCCACACAATGTGAACACGAGGTTAAAATTTCAAAGAAGGAAAAAAAAAAACCAACCCAGAGGGTGTGTCAGCCAGGAGCTGGGGTCGTGACATCGGGGATAGAGGGAAACTGTCAACCCTACATTGTCCTTCTTAGCATTGGCTCTAAGCACAGTAAGAATGAAGACGTGTTTCCTGGAAGCGAGTGAACAGGTATACACATGCACTTGTTTCCAGGCCTCCAACAGGCCCAGCAGTGTCATCTGGGGAGACGCAGGACAGAGTGAATTATGGAGCTAGAATACCAGCTGAGAGGAGCATGAGTTCTGTCTCATCTGGCTTCTGATGGAAGGTTGTGGGCAAGAGGCAGAGTAGGGGAGACAGTAGAGAAGCTTCCAGGCAGGGTAACACACAGGGCCCTGAGATCAATGTGACTTCCCTGAGCCCTGCAGTTTGTGGTTGAGAAGCAGGCCCAGGCCTCTTTGCTCAGCTAAGCCAGGCTCCATGTGGGGCCTAATTACTTGGCTGTTTGCTGCTTTATAATAGTCCATGCCCAGGTCTCAATCCAGGCTGTGGCCTTTGTGGGTGAAATGGGCAGATTGGCCGTAGGCCATTGACAGGTGGTCCTCATCTATGAAAGGTGTGATTGGCTGGATGCTATGTAAGCCTGTCCATCTCTCCTCCTGGAGCCCCACAACTGATGGGTACATTGGAAGTCTGCAGCTGGTCACTGTGTAGCTTCCATACCCAGAACAGGAGCTGGCGGTGCCACCGAAGAGCCACGCCTGTTCAGACTCTGGGGTGGCGGTTGGAAGATCTTAGTAAAGACACCTTGGAGAGACCCCAGTGGCAGGAGGTGTCTTGACAGTGTGTGTGAAGATAGCATTGATTGGTACAGAGGGGCCCCAAGGGCCCGAGAGCGGTAGAGAAATACTGCCCAGGCACAGTGGAAGCACGTGGAGCCGTCTTCTGGCACAGCTTCCCAAGGACAAGTTCCTAGAGGCCATGGTGCCTTCAGCCACAAATAAGTCTGTGGACACAGTGGTTCCCAGTGCCCTCTAACATCTGCCCACTGCTGACCCTCCCTCTAACATCTGCCCACTGCTGACCCTCTCTCTAACATCTGCCCACTGCTGACCCTCTCTCTAACATCTGCCCACTGCTGACCCTCACTCTAACATCTGCCCACTGCTGACCCTGACTCTAACATCTGCCCACTGCTGACCCTGACTCTAACATCTGCCCACTGCTGACCCTCTCTCTAACATCTGCCCACTGCTGACCCTCTCTCTAACATCTGCCCACTGCTGACCCTCACTCTAACATCTGCTCACTGCTGACCCTGACTCTAACATCTGCCCACTGCTGACCCTCTCTCTAGCATCTGCCCACTGCTGACCCTCACTCTAACATCTGCCCACTGCTGACCCTCTCGCTCTAACATCTGTTCACTGCTGACCCTCTCGCTGTAACATCTGTCCAGTGCTAACCCTCTCTCTAACATCTGCCCACTGCTGACCCTCCCTCTAACATCTGCCCACTGCTGACCCTCTCTCTAACATCTGTCCACTGCTGACCCTCACTCTAACATCTGTCCACTGCTGACCCTCTCTCTAACATCTGCCCACTGCTGACCCCTCTCTCTAACGTCTCCGCCCACGTCCCACCACAGGCATGTCATGAATGAGCTCCTCGACACGGAGCGGGCCTACGTGGAGGAGCTGCTCTGTGTCTTAGAGGTAAGGTTGTGTGTGGGATCGGGTGTCAGACGCACCATCACCCCTTAGCTTCCTTTGTAAGTTGTTGCTAAAGCTAAGCCTGTCGACAGAGACCTATATTTCCAGCCACTAACGAGACCAAGGCAGGAGGGTCACAGGTTCAAGGCCAGCCTGGGTAACTCAGTAAGAACCCATCTAAAGTAAAGTGAAAACAGCACTTGCCTAGCATATATGAGGTTCTTGGTTTCATCTCCAGCACCCCACACATGCACATGCGTGTGTGCATGCATGCGTATACACACATACACACACACACACACACATATTTACACACACACATACACATATATACACACACATACATGCATATACACATACAGACACGCACACATAGACACACACATGCACTCATATACACATACATATACACACACACAAACACACACACATACACACACTCACACACACATACACACACACGCACACACACACATACACACACACATGCGCGCACACACACACACACACACACACACACACACGGAGGAAGAAGAAAGAGAAAGTTCCAGAACACAGTAAACCTGGAGTAGGAGGACAGAAGAGTGACTTTGAGGCGGGGCCCCTGGGTCCTGATCTTCCCAGAAGTGACCTGGAGGTTAACAGCTGGATGCACACAGGAGCAGCGCGGCCTCTGCCTTGTATGGGTTATTCCTGGTAAAGGGTGGGGAAGGAAGACGGAGGCTGCACCCACCTCCACTCTGGGTGCTGTTCCCAGGCACTGGTGTTCTGTGAATCTCTTCCAGACGGCCATCGCAGGCAGAGAGAGTCTGAGATTCCATCCTTGGGTTCTGTGGGTGGAATGCGGGTCACCATGCGTGTCAGGCAAGCGCTCACCACTGAGTTCCACCTCAGCAGCTGGCTCACAGCGTGGAGACAGTGTCCCTGAACCCTGACACTCACACTCCATGGCACCAAGCCTGCCACTCTGCCTGCCGGCCGCAGCCACGGCTCTCCTAGCTGATCACCCCCTCCCCTCCGTTGCAGGGCTATGCTGCAGAGATGGACAACCCCTTGATGGCACACCTCATCTCCACAGGCCTGCAAAACAAGAAGAATGTTCTGTTTGGAAACATGGAGGAAATCTACCACTTCCATAACAGGTAGGACCCTTCAGCTGGCCATAGACACACGCAGTCTCTGTGATCTCTCACTTCTGACACAGCTGCCTTCGGGGAGCAGGGACCCACAGGCCCTGGGATGTACTTGGCTGGGAACAAATCTCTCCAAGGAGAACTCACAGAGAGCCACAGGTGCATGTAGTGGGTATCCATGATGTGTTCTCTGACCACCTTCATGGCTCCTTGTCCTGCTGGCTCTTGCCTAAGGCTGCCCATGCCTGAGGTGGCCCATGCCTAAGGTAGCTCCTGCCTGGGGCGGCCCATGCCTGAGGTAACTCCTTCCAGAGGTAGCTCATACCTGAGGTGGCCCATGACTGAGGTGGCTTCTGCCTGAGGTAGCCCAGGCCTAAAGTGGCCCATGCCTGAAGTAGCCCATGCCTGAGGTAACTCCTTCCAGAGGTGGCCCATGCCTGAGGTGGCTCCTGCCTGGGGCAGCCCATGCCTGAGGTGGCCCATGCCTAAGGTAGCTCCTGCCTGGGGCGGCCCATGCCTGAGGTAACTCCTTCCAGAGGTGGCTCATACCTGAGGTAGCCCATGCCTGAGGAGGCTCCTGCCTGAGGTGGCTCCTGCCTGAGGTGGTCCATTCCTGAGGCGGCTCATGTCTAAGCAAGCTGCCTGCTGGGAGGACAAGGGTTCCGGGAAGCCCTGTATGTCCCTCCCTGACCCAGGTCACATCTTTAATACTCGAGACCTCCAGAGGTCACATTCTCTAGCAGGATTCCAGGCTGAGGAAGGAAGTAGCTGTCCACCCTGGTCCTCTTGAGCTGCACCTTTCCAAGGAGGTTCATTACTTTAGTGTCACTGAGGCTAGCCCTGACCTGGTCCCTGGCAGCCTCACACTGCAGGGCCGGCTAGCATCTACAGTGGATCCCCGGTCCTCTCCTGAGGCCTCCCCAGAGGACAGGGCCAAGTTAGTGTTTAGACTGCCAGCGCAGTGGGGATTTGTTTGCTGGTCCCAGAAAATCCACAAGCTCATGGCCAGCCTGCAGAGCCTCTGAGCGTTCAGCCTGTCTCTGCTCTTCTTACCTGTGCCCCCCGAAGAGTAGCTCCAGCCTTCATATGAACTACAGGGCCAGAAGGAAAGGGACACAGCCTGGGCTGTGTGCACTGAGGAGCCGGGGACGGGTGTGGGCTGCAGGCTCCGGGCCAGGCTACGCCACCTGTGGTGAGATTGTCGGGGGTCTCTGGAAGACAGCATCCTCTGATACTGACAACCTCTCCGTACAGAATATTCCTGCGGGAGCTGGAGAGCTGCATAGACTGCCCGGAGCTGGTGGGGAGGTGCTTTCTGGAGAGGGTACGTACCTCCAACTTCACCTCTGAGGGGCCCTGAGCGTACATCGTAAGTATGCGTGGGGCGTCTGTACCTCCGTATCACTGACCATGTGTAGTACCTTCACTGTCTCCTCAAAGCTGCTCACCACTGATGCCACCGTCAGATCCCTCTCTAGCCGGCTGAAACCAGGCAGCACACTGTCTCCAGTATAGTGGGAAGGGAAAAAAACATAACATCTTGCTTTGAAGACTGGTAACTGTTTCAGAAAAAGAGAGAGGCCATATGGCACAAGGTTCGGGGATCCTTGGATCGCAGAGTCTGAGCCTGCTGTGGCTGAACCTTCCTTGTGGGATTGGCTTATTTTGGTCTAAGCCCTGCTAACTGGGGCCACACTGGAGGAGGCTCTGGGGTTCTCTCTACGTCCATTTTCTCCTCTTTGGAATCATAGGTGCCTCCTTTTAGGGTAGTTGAGATGATTTAAAGAGGGGTGTGTGGAACCGATCTGGTCAGGAACCGTGGAATGCGTACATAACCACTCTCAGGCGACGGGATCCTGTCCTGTTGAGCACTGTGACCTGTGAGAGTCGCACTGTACAGAAGAGAGATCACTAGCAGCAGAAAACAAAGCAATGTGGTGAAGTGAAGAACTAGAGGAGCCTGAGGCACAGCTCAGTGGTAGAACACTGGTCCAGCACGCACCAGGTCCCAGGTTCCATCCCCACACTAAACCAGGGGGTGGGGGAAGGGCAGGAACTGGGAGCTCTAGTGAGTCACGACCAAGGGCCAGGCATGATGGTGCACACCTTCACACCTTTACCCCTAGCACTTAGGAGGTAGATCTCTGTGAGTTCAGGCCAGCAGCATGGTGAGACCCTGTCTCGAAGATGTAGGAGGGAAGAAGGAGCTCAGCCTGGCTGTTAGTGTGTCTCCCAGAGTCCCCAGACATGATGTGGTCACCATTCTGTAGGTAATGGTCCCTAACCAGAAGCATCGGCACCCCCTGTAACTCATCAGGAATCCCCATGCAATGTCTACCACCCTCTGTACCCAGAACACTCTATTCTACAGTTGTCTGTGCCTGAGAGCCATCCGAGTCCTCTGAGATACCCATGGGCAATTTTGTTTTACACGGAGCCCAGCGTGCTCTTACAAAATAACCCATAAAACGTTCCTCAAGCCTGCAGCACAGTGGTTGGGCCAAGCTCTGAGATTCCTCCTGTGGAGTAGGAGTCTGTGTGGGTCATGTTCCAGAACAGCTCCTTACTCTGAGGAGAAGCCAGCTATGGTGAGCTAATTCTGAAATAACGAGATGGGAGTTAGGACTAACTCAGCCCTAGGAAGTGGCCTTCTGATGGGAGGTGTTGCTCAGCAGGAGGCCAACACTGGCAAGGCTGAGGTGCAGGCTGCCCTCTATCCTTGGAATTCTCAATGCTCCATAATCACCAAGTACCCACCAGCCATATCATCAGGGAGACTGAGGCACAAGACCCCTGTCAGCAGGCAGCCGAGGCTGCCCTGCCTATGTCCCTCATCTGTGGCTGCTTGACCTCAGCTCAGGATTGACAGGGGTCGGACAGGTTGGGGACAGCATTAGAAAGGCCAGGAGGACTCCAGGGTCAAGAAGAGAGCAAGCATCCGGAGGTGGAGAATGCAGGAGCTCAACCTTGCCATCCGGCTAAGGCAGTGTTTCTCAACCTGTGGGTCGCAACCCCTTTGGGGGGAGGGGTCAAATGACCCTGTCACAGGGGTCACCTAAGACCATCTGCATATCAGATATTTACATTATGATTCATAAAGTAGCAAAATTATAGTTATGAAGTATCAACAAAAATATTTTTACGGTTGGAGTCGCCACAACATGAGGAGCTGTATTAAAGGGTCCCAGAACTACCGTGCTAGAGCAACCCAGGAGAGGTAGGGTTCAAGGCACCGTAAGGATTACCCTTGCCCTAGAGTCTTCTGTGTTCATAGACCATCAAGGTTATACTCCTAAACCAATTTCATGCCTCAGAAACATCTGTGCCCCAAACCATATGCCCACCACTATCTGCTTTCCAAAATATGTGTCCTAACCCCTCTGTATGTATCCCCAAACCATCTGTATCCCTAAACAGCCTGTAGCCCAATACCCCTTGCATTTTAGATACACCCAGGAACTGTGATCTATAGCCACACAAGATTCAAGTTTTTTATCTTAATATGTGTATATGAGTGCCTACATGTGTGTGTTGGGGGTGGGGAGTGTTTGCAGCAGCCAGAAGAGGGTGCTGGAGTCCCTTTTACTGGAGTCACAGGCAGTTTTGAGGCCCTGTGACCTCTGCAAGAGCAGCCAACGTTGTTCTTAACCGATGAACAATCTCTTGAGTCCTGCTCAGGAGTATTTCTACAAAATAACTTGTATAATTTGCAAAACTGCCTGAGAAGACCCTGAAATTTTATGTAAACAATATATAGATACCAAAGAAAATATATAAGCAAATATAAACCACCTCTTGGCAGAGCTCTCTCTCTGCCTCTCTGGCTGTGATTGGCCAGCAGCGAGGGGGTGGAGTAGGAGGATCCGGCCTGGGAGAGTTGGCCTGGGTGCAGCTCCAGCTCCATCTCTGAGGTCAGAAAGGGGCTCAGTGAGACTGGGAAGCAGCCTGAGCTGCCTTTTCCCTCCCGGCTGCAGATGGAGGAGTTCCAGATCTACGAGAAGTACTGTCAGAACAAGCCGCGGTCTGAGAGCCTGTGGAGACAGTGCTCCGACTGTCCCTTCTTCCAGGTTTGTCTCAAGCCCCTCCCCCACAGTAGAACCCTTCCCCGGGGGCCTTAGACCGAGCCATGACCTTGAATGACCTCATGTTTGCTCCTTCCAGGAGTGCCAGAAGAAGCTGGACCACAAGCTGAGCCTCGACTCCTACCTGCTGAAGCCTGTGCAGAGAATAACCAAGTACCAGCTGCTGCTCAAAGTGAGTCTCTGGAGCAGCCGCCCAGGGTTGGCCACACACTCCTGACTGCTGGCCAGGTGTCTGAGGGGGCCCAGGGCTTAGCCCAAGAGTCTTCTTCACCGAGCCCTGGCACCAGACTCAAGGGCTCTCTTATTTGCCACTTACCCCCTACCTTTCTGTGGCCCTGATTCATTCAACCATTTCTGTGGGCCTACTGTGTGCTGGGGACATGGAGATGGCCGGTTATATCAGGAGCCTGTGCTGATAGCTTTTGGCCTCTCCTTGGGGAGCATGAGGCACTGAGCCCTGTCTGTCTTGTTGGTCCCTAGCACAGACCTAGAGTGTGCTTAGAGTGGCAGGACAGGGAAGGTCTGTAGCACTGTGCCTTCAGCAGGGCATGGCAGCAAGCAGAGACAGGCGTGGTAAGTGTGCTCCTGCTCTGCAGAACCAGCTGTCCATCTGTCACCTGGCTTCAGGGAGGATGGGTAAAGTGGCTTCCTGAGGTGGACCAGAAATCTGGTGGCTGGTGTGCTGGTAGACACCAGGCTTCCAGGGGCCACCCCAGGACTCTGTCTTCAGGCCTGACCTGGAGTCTGACTCCGTAGGACAGTCGGCTGTTCCTGGGGGAGTAGAGGGGATCTCGGTGTATGACTGCATCCTCTTGTATTCCCCCCCCTTAGGAGATGTTGAAATACAGCAAGAACTGTGAGGGAGCAGAGGACCTGCAGGAGGCACTGAGCTCCATCCTGGGCATCCTCAAGGCGGTGAACGACTCCATGCACCTCATCGCCATCACTGGCTATGATGTAAGGCCCCACAGTGGCACCATGCTGCTGATGGGACGCTGGCTTTTGTCCTATCTTGGTCCCTGTCTCATGAGCACTTTGATAGGAACAATCTTATCAATACTTCCAACCTCCTCGAGTCTTGGCATGTCCTCATGTGGAGCAGACCAAGACGGTTCCCCTAGGAGAGAGGCCTCTCCAACAGTTCAAACCTCTTCCCTCCTGTCTACTTCCTGGACAGCAGATGGGCCCGTCTGTTTTCCAGGCTATGGTGTGTGGCCCGGTGGCTGATGACAAGTGGCAGGCAAGGGTACATTTCCTGTCTAGGCCCACCTCAAGTCCACATAGAGAAGTTCTGCTTCTCGGAAGGGCCATTTACCTGATTTAACAGTTTTAGATTTATTAAAGTTGACTGTGAAGCTCAGATTCCACAACCCCCGTCTGTGCCCCAGCCTTCTGTATCATCACCTCCTGTGTTGGTGTGACACACCTGTTATTCCTGATAGGCCTGTGGGGTACGTCATTTCCTGAAGCCCATGATGCACTAGGGCTCCAGGTGCTGTGCCTCCTCTTCCCTCCAACCCCTGCAGCTACTGACTGGTCTTTCGCCACCTCCCCAGAATCACCCCTTCTGGAGTGTGCTGCAAGGAGAACTCTAAAGTGTACCCTTCCAGTGCACACTGGAACCCTAGCCCGCCCGAATCCACGCACCTTGCGTGCCCCGACGTGCGTCCTGTGTTGCAGGGAAACCTCGGCGACCTGGGGAAGCTGCTGATGCAAGGCTCCTTCAGTGTGTGGACAGACCACAAGAAGGGCCACACCAAAGTGAAGGAGCTAGCCAGGTTCAAGCCCATGCAGCGGCATCTGTTTCTACACGAGAAGGCTGTCCTCTTCTGCAAGAAGAGGGAGGAAAACGGGGAGGGGTATGAGAAGGCGCCCTCCTACAGCTACAAGCAGTCCTTGAACGTGAGTGATGAGCCAGCAGTTTAAGGGCGGGGCATCAGTCACCACTGTGTGTTTAACGAGCCTCCATCCAACACTGAGGGTTTCCTGTCCACTGAGGTGGGAGTTGGGGCTCCCACCCTTACCCCGCCCCCAAGTGTCCCATGGGTTCCTTGCCATCTGAATATGATGCAGGAGTGCTGACGCCTGTCTTCGTTTCTGTGCCGTCAGATGACTGCTGTCGGCATCACCGAGAACGTGAAGGGCGATGCCAAGAAGTTCGAGATCTGGTACAATGCGAGAGAGGAGGTCTACATCATCCAGGTAGGACCGCTCACCCACCCCGCAAACCGGGAACCAAGGAGCCCTTGAGCCTCTGCGGGGTGGCCAATGAGAGAGTCCCACTGGGAGCAGGTCGACAGTCTTCACGAGGCCCGTCCAGAAGCGGGGCAGTCATAGTGGGACACAGGGTGCTAGGAGGGCACTACCAGAAATGGCTATGGCTCCCACATCTCTCAATAGCCCTCGAGAGCTTTGTCACACAGCCCGGCTCTCCAGTGGAATGTGTGGCACACCTGTCCTTACCAGCCCGTGGGAGAGAGAACAGAGCTACAACATAGATTCAGGATAACGTCCTCTCCATGATACCCTGGCAAGGACATAAGTACACCATGAAGGTCCTGGCCCCACATGGCCCCACATGAAGGTCTTGCCCTCAGGATCATGGATGACGAGTTGGCAACTGGCCAGCACACAGCGGCCATGTAGCATTGCAGCCCCAGTGTCTTCTAGTTTTGTTTTGTTTTTTGGTTTGTTTTTGTTTTGTTGATTTTTTTTTTGAGTCAGGGTTTCTTTGTTTTACTCTGGCTGTCCTGGAACTCACTCTGTAGAACAGGCTGGCCTTGAACTCACAGAGATCTGCCTGCCTCTACCTCTCAGGTGCTGGGATTAAAGGCATGTGCCACCACCACCTGGCATCTTTCTAGTTTTATACCCAGCCCAACAGGCCTCACAGAGCCAAATCCAGGTTTGAGCCCAGCAGCTGTCCTGCCAGTAATACTCGGGCTGGGCTTCAGACCCCTTCGCTAACACAGGACAGCAGTCCTGGCCACAGGCGACACTGTCAGCCTGGTCACACCCATCTGCCTGTGTCTGTGTGTGAGTCTGAGACTCAGTGTTGTACCTAACACCTAAAACAAGATCAAATAGAGGAGGAGACCTGTTCTGCAGGCCATGCCACATGTGCTCAATGCACCAGCATAGGAGTTGGCCCCCTGCCAGTAACTGGCTTTCCTTGCCATGCCCTGGGCATAAACCCAGGGCTCCCTGCAGTCGATCCTGTGCTGCAGGGTTAAGAGATGCACAAAGGGACATTCCCCCAGCTGCTCCTCTCACTCATCCACAGGGTCCGTTGATTCCTAGGGTTGCCCTGGAGGGTGTCTGGTGGAAAGGACAGCATGTTTTCTGATCACTTGCTCCCCTCTCTCTTTCGAGATAGGCACCAACTCCTGAGATTAAAGCAGCGTGGGTAAGCGAGATCCGGAAGGTGCTGACCAGCCAGCTGCAGGCCTGCCGGGGTGAGGCTGCCTTTGGCTTTGTTTTTGTTCTCATGTGCCATTGCCAGTCGTTCAGGAGCCTTTAGCCTGTGAGCGCAATGGCGCGCTCGCAGTTCCTACTGGTAAGTGGTGGTATCGTTCGCCCTCCCACAGAAGCCAGCCAGCACAGAGCCCTGGAGCAGTCTCACAGCCTCCCTCTGCCCACGCCGCCCAGCACCAGGTGAGCATGTCAGTGTATCCATCAGAGGCCTAGAAAGCAGAGCTGCTAACTGGGCATGCTGTGATCCCAGCGCACAGGACACTGAGGCAAAGCATCTACTAAAGCGACAGAATGGAACTCTGCCTCCAAAACATAAGGAAAATGGCGGGGCTTCTGCACATGCCACAGAGCTCACTGTGTCACTGGGATGAATTCGCACAGGGCCCCCCAGGGTCATCTAGGGAATGCGTGTCCATGGTGATGCCTGAGCATCAGACCCAAAGGTGCTGTCTCTAGCAAGTGTTTCCTAGCAGGTCCCCTGCTTCAAAACTCCCCGTGTGTGGATTACTTCTCACCATAGTCAACACGCCAAGGGTACAGCCAGGTGACAGCCGGTCGGTCGCCAACTTCAAATGAGGGATGGTGCCTGAGGACAGCCTAGGAGCCAGGCCTCAGCGCCTACAGTCTTCAGACAGCCCTGAGAAACTAACCAGCACACTGTTTCTTTATTGGTGGCCAATGCCCTCCTCAGTCCCACAAAAGGGAACACAAGGAATGTCAAGAAGCTGGAAGACAGGAAGACGGACCCCCTGAGCCTGGAAGGATACGTGAGCTCGTCATTGCCGAAGGCCCCCGAGAAGGGCAAAGGTGAGTGTCTGCGGCGGTGTGACCCACTGAGGCTCTGCTCACAGCATGCCCACCAGTTAGCGTGGGAGAACTTGGCAACCTTCCCGCGCTCTGATCTCAGTAGGAAAGCCCTCGTTCGTGGTCACTGCGTGCCTCCATCCGGTGCGTCCGAGAACGTGCGACTGCTCTGTGCACCCCAGCGTGGGGCCATAGTTAGCGCCCTTTGCGTCCTGTCGTGTGTACTCCCTCCAGATGCCGTCTCTGCATTCTTTCTCTCCTCCCTCCTAGACGATGCGGTCCCTAGTTCTACCTCTGAAAGCTCTGCCCTTTCCAGAAAGCGCTTCACGCTGCAGGGCTTGGCTAACCTCAAAGGTCAGAAAGGTAAAGAGGCAGTGCCCGCTGCCCTCCACACTGTCCTCGAGTGGCCACCACACGAACACATCTCCCGCCATGTCATTCCTGCCCCCAATGCCGTGCAGGTGCAGTTGCCCGACGTTATCTGTTAGGGGTGCCTTTTGGATACAGAGAGAGCCAGCTTTGTGAGTGCGGCCTGGAGCTGTTAACCACTTTTCTGGCCTGACCTCTTCTCTCTCTCCTCCTTCTGCCTGACCTCACATTTTCCCATTGGCTCTGCGGGCCTTTGCCTTTTCCTGCCGCCGTGACTCCTGAGTGCTGAGTGCTGTGGCCGGGTGTCTTCTGGGGTGTTTGCTAGTGAACAGTGGCAAGGAAGCCTTTTAACTGAGCACCGAAGTACCTGCATCACCCAGGCATGCTCCTCGGTGACCGAAGCTTGGGTCAGCCGTGGAGTGCCTCCGGTCTGCGCAGGGCTCCCTTCCAATACTCCAGCTCTCCTCGAGGGACAGGCATTCCCAAAGAAGAGGGTTTCCCGATTTGTGCTCAGTTGGCTTCAAATGTGAATGAAACACTTGTTCCATTCCTGCATTGTTTCTAAAGCAGAGCCGAGGGAGCCCCTAAGAGGATGACTGACGGCGAAGGCCACCGTCCACCACCTCCGCCCCCTGGCCTCTCCCTCCCCTGTGAGGTCCTCAGTCATCTCATCCCACGAGCATCTCGCCTGCCTCCGCTCGCTTCACGCGCCTCAGCCTCCTCTCTACTGTTGTATCTTTGCCTCTTCCTCTTCCTGCAGCCTCTCCGACCAGTCCTGACAAAAAAGCTAAGCGGCACGAAGTGAAGAGCGACCCGACTCCCTTTGGTTTGCGAGGTAGCGGCAGCCCCCCAGCCCCAGCCGGGCGTGCTGTCCGAGGCTGCGCAGGGCACCTAGGATGAAAGCCAGTAGATCAGACGAGCCAGGAGCAATACTGATGGTTCAGAGCTTGGTGCCTGGTGACATGCGGGAAGATGCCACACCCCTACTGTCTCCTTGGCCCCTCGTTGGCAAGCAGAGGCCCAAGCGCAGCTTGGCTGGCCAGCATTCACACTGAGCTGTATCACTCAGTGCTGGGGTAGGCCTGTTCAAAGGGCCGTGGTACCAGCACCCCTCCCGAATCACCAGTTGGCCCAACCCTGGAAACGAGCTGCAGGATCAGGTCTCTGTCCCAGGCAGACGGCCACTCTATGGGCCACCGGAGCCCAGCTCCACTCTGGGCCTGGGGTCTGTTTCCCTCTCCCTGGAAAAACCAAGTTCACCCTCGTCCCCGACCCCCGAGGATCTCAGATTCAGGAGAGGGTTCCCGAGGACATCCTCATCGTGCTGCCAGGCTCATTCTGCCCCTTAACAGTGCTCCAAGCCCTATTTACCCAATTGCAGCCCTCAGAGGTGGGCAGCTGCCTGGAGCTCTCAAATGAGTGCCCAGCCCTCGATGCTGCTCCCAGCTGCCCAGGACTCACTCGCCCTCTTGAGATCTCCCTGAAGGTCTGCTCATACCCATTCAGCACTTTCCGCTCACCACGCAGACCCCCAAGACCTCCCCCACGGGACATGGGGTTTGAGATGACAGGCACAGCCAAGGCATGGCCGTGCCAAATGCTGTCCCCACCCTGTCCCGGCTTAGTGGTTTTGTTTCTGCCAGTATCCCTTCCCTGGAGTGATAACAATCCACCTTCTGGGCTGCAGGAAAGGTAGCCAGGTAGCAGGTGACGGCCAGCCATCCCTTCCTTCCTGCCGTCTGTGTGAAGACACAGCCCACACCTGCAAAGAGAGAGAGATAAGAGCTGTTCAAGGCACATGGCCTCATGCTTCTAAATCCTTCTGTGTCCTCGACTCACACCTGGTGCCTGAACCCCACTAGACCAGCATGTCGGGCTTCCTGTCAGTGCAGTGTCTAACAATTACAGTCAGCACATGAACTGGTGTTACTCTGGGTCCACAGACACTTCTGAGCTATGACAGTTGTCAAAGCTGAGCTGCTTGAAGCGTCTCTTAGATACACTAAGGAAGGCAGAGATTTCTGTGTAGTTTGTGAGCAGCTGAATGGCCTCTGGTGCTGGAAGGTTCTGTACTTGGAACTGTTCATCTGCTCCAGTCGCCCTCAGACTTTGCTTCTGTCTGAATAGAGGCCCCCACGTGAGCCCCATAGCAACACGGAGGATGGAGGAAGAAGGTGTCTGAGTCAGGCTGTTTGTCCATGTGCTTGGAGCAGGAAGGGTGGTGATGGCAGCTGGAAACACCTAGAACCCAGTTCTTATGTATGCGCAAGCCTGGGGTGGCACATTCCAGGACCCAGTACACAGCTGTCCCCAGGCCCTGAAGTCTGCCCACAGGAAGGCAGATCAGAGGGGCTCCAGCTGTTCTTGCCACGGTGGAGATGGGTCCTAAGCCTGCATAGCTGGTAGCTGGGGAGTGTCTAGGGCTATATGTTTCCTAGGAAGACAAAGAGGCTTAGCATAGCCTCTTCTGTTCCTTCGCATAGGGTTCATGACTGTCTTTGGGCATGCTCAGCCACGGGTGTGGCTGCAGAGCTAACAGGCCTCGTTGTAGTCCTAGTTTTGTGGGATCTCTCTGTAATTCCATCATACCCCCTACACCCTCTTACAAGGAAGAACCACACTGTACCAGCACCTAGCAGAATATGAAACCAGGTGTGCCTAGACTCCAACAAGCAGGCTGACTTTCCTTGATTGCCTTTGTTGACGTGTCCTCCGGTGTCACGCGGTGACTGTATTTAGTACCAGGCAGGACGGGGGAGCCCTCCCGCTATGCTACTGCCGAGGAATTTACTCAATAGGAGTTTGTCATCTCCATCCCATATGGGAAATACTGCTGCTGCCTTTTGGGGCGCACAGCAAGAGACCCAGGAAGGAAGCAGTAGGCAACTGGGGACCCATTGGAGGATGAGTTCCGCCATTGCTGGGTTGCCCAAACACGGTTTGACCGTCTTCCTGGTTGTTAATCTGTCCAGTAAGAACCACAACTGTGTGTGGCTCACAGATCAGGGATTTGTTTTTTTTATGCTACCTAATTTATTTATGTATGTATTTATTTACTTATTGCTGGAAATTGCTGTCCTGTAGCAAAGTAGGTGTTGACCATACAGTTCTAACCGATGACATCTTCCCTTCCCACGGTTTGCCGTGGGGCATAGTGGGAGGGTTTGGAGGGGCTGGGGACCTGAGGAAGGTAGAGATGTCCAGGGCAGGGTCTGTGGACTCTTACAGAACACACTCGGGCAATGGTGACTGCATGATGAGTGTAGACCTCACAGAGAGTTGTTTCTCCTAGGCTGGAGCAAAACGTCCCACTCGCTGGAGGCCCCTGAGGAAGATGGAGGCTGGTCCAGCGCTGAGGAGCTCGTCAATTCATCCGACGCAGAGGAAGATGGCGGAGTGGGCCCCAAGAAGCTGGTAACCTTGGCCTTCCTGTGGGTGGCTCAGGGTGGGCTCTGTGTCCCATGGGGAGGGAACATTGTAGAAGATCCACCTTGCCTGGGTCCTCCTTTGCAGCCACTGTTCTTCACCCAGAAATGCACAGTGCTCACTTGGGTCACTATCCACTACCCACAGTTCCAGTGAACTGTGTGCTCCCGTCTCTGCTAGCACTCTGGCATGGTTCACCCCCTCTTAAGGGCACAGCTCATAAACTATGCTTACCTCACATTTGTAGAATGTTCTGACCAAGATTTCCTAAGCTATACCCATACTGGTTTGGAAATTAGCTAAAAGCTCAGGATGCTCAGCCCATAAAGACATGTACTACTGTGGACACGTTGGTATATCCATTTTTATTTTTGACCTGGTCACAATATGAGTTGTACCCCCCAATACTAGGAGCCTTTCTAGTTTAAGCCAGAAATCTCATCCAAATCTTAACAAATGTCAGGACCCTGACACAGCACTGGTCTTCCCTTGCTGGCACTTGGAAACCTGCTCCAGAGTGGGCACTCCTGCTGGTTTACAGCTGGTGTACACAGAAGAGCGAGGACACGTGTTGTCAGTCTGCTGGCACTGAGGCAGCAAGTGTAGACAAGCTGAAACCTCAGCTTTGTCCTTTGTCACCCTCAGGTTCCGGGTAAATACACAGTGGTGATGGATGATGAGAAGGGGGGCCCTGACACCCTGGCCATGAGGAGTGGGGATATGGTGGAGGTAGTGGAAGAGGGCGCCGAGGGGCTCTGGTAAGATGGCAGTGAGCTCTTCTACCTCAGACATGCCCTGTGTGATCCCACCTCAGACATGCCCTGTGTGATCCCACCTCAGACATGCCCTGTGTGATCCCACCTCAGACATGACCCTGTATGATATCACCTCAGACATGACCTGTATGATCCCACCTCATATATGACCCTGTGGGAACCCACCTCAGACATGACTACGTGTGATCCCACCTCAGACATGACCCTGTGGGAACCCACCTCAGACATGACCCTGTGTGATCCCACCTCAGACATGACCATGTGATCCCACCTCAGACATGACCCTGTGTGATCCCACCTCAGACATGACCATGTGTGATCCCACCTCAGACATGCCCTGTATGTTTCCACCTCAGATATATCCATGTTCCCACTTGAAAGGCACCCAACCACAGACTGTAGGCGTGTGGTACGTTGCAGCCACTGAATTCTCCTTTCAGGTATGTTCGGGACCTGACCAGCAGCAAGGAGGGATGGGTGCCAGCCAGCAGCCTGTCCACTCTCCTGGGCAAATCCAGCTCAGCCCAGTGTCTGAGCAGCTCAGGTAAGACCCACTGTGCGCGCCAGCTGTTCCCTGAGCCTGCCGAGATCCTCAGCCCAGAGCCTGTTTAAAAGCAGAGGGGTTTCTAGGTGTACAGAGGAAAGGGCCAGAGCCGAAGCCTGTCTCCACTGGTTTCCCGCAGACTCCAGCCCAGGGTCAGCCGTGCTGAGCAACTCCTCCAGCTGCAGCGAGGGCTACCCCACTCCCTTCTCCGACCTCCAGGGATAGTGGCCAGGCCTCTGTGGTAGGCGCTCGAGGCCACCGTGCAGTAGACCAGCATGCAAATCTCTAAGTTTTCTTTCGCTTGGGCTTGCTTAGTTTGGGAGGGGATGGTGCTCTGAGACATCTGGGAACAGGAGGACTCTGTCAACCGTGGGCTTCAGAGGACACTGGGGCCTTGGCGCCCAGACTCTGCGCATGTGCAGACGCCAGGAGACAACAGTGCACCACCAAAGCTTCTTCAGAAACTCCAGACTGGACAGAAGCGGGGCTGTGGGTCAGGAGACTCCTGTGCAGAAAGGTGGGAGACAGCCCTCTCTCATACTGGGCAGCCAACAGCCCCTGCTGTGCAGCCTCTTCGAGGTGTCCTGACCTCTCTGGTGCTGTCTACGGGACCATCATCCTGAGGAAGCTGCTCTAACGGGAGTGAACAGTTTGCTACCAACAGCCTAAGGAGGGGGTCAAGGGACTCTGTCTTTTATAAGTTTTCAATTTTTTTTAAAAAACAGGGATTAATCCTGTGGCCATTTTTTTGTGGTACTCTGGCCTCAAATCTTTACCAAGAATCACTGTGTTTACATGAAATGACAATTTGATACCGTATTTGATATAAAACTATTTTTTGTTACTGGGGTTTACATCGAAGCATGTGTTTATATGACTACATGGTTTCTGGGCACTCGCTGAGCCCGGGCCCTCCCTGGAACACAGCCGTCACAGGTGAGGAAAGCCTGGGAAGTCGGGGGCCTCCTCCACCACAAGCAGTTGGATCGAAATTACTTGCACCTACATAGGGTCTTGCACCTACATAGGTTTCATTTTCACAAGAAATGTAAAGTATAATTTAAAATATTAGCCTTCTTTTCTATAATAAAAGGAGACTCTCCATTTTTTTAAAAGCACTTCATTAAATTAGGATATTTTTATTATTTTTAAAGAACATGTGAAAATCCATGCTGTCACTCGCCCTCAGTGGCACAGGCACTGGCTGCCTCTCCATGTCAGGGCTGGCCCTGCCTCCCCTCCCCCAGCCCCACCCGCCTCCTGCCCGAAGCGGGAGGTCTACACAGGGGCTGGGGAGGTGGGGCGGCTGCAGCCTTCCTTCAACTCACAGCAGAACCACCACAAACCCGTCGCTTTGCCCCTTCCTTGTGTGTGTTTCAAAAGCAGATTCTGTTCTTTGGAAACCTTCTGTGCCTAGTAGGGCAGATATTTTTATATGTGTGTATATATGTTCGCGTGTGTACATATGGTCTGGGTGTAAAGGGTGTATTTATGGTCTCATGCTGCTGAACATCTGTCACTTTACGGTCCCTCCCTGTCTCCTCACCCTGCTGCCATGGGAGGCCACCGAGGCTCGTTCACCACTGTATGTCCAGGTAAAATGCTCCCCCTCATCGTGGCTTGCAGAGCCATCACTGGCCACACCTTCAGAGAATGGTAATAAAACAAATGTGCAAAGATGCGTGGTCCTGGTGTGCACATCGCGTGGGAAGAACTGTGGGACATGATCTGTGCAGCTGGCCAGACACTGCCCTTCCTGCCGCACACAGGCTTCACCACCCTCTCCTACCACCTCGGCTCTCCTCATAAGCACATTCTAAAATACCCCATTTTGCCAGGTGGCGCACGCCTTTAGTCCCAACGCTCAAGAGGCAGAGGCAGTCTGAGTCTGAGCCAGCCTGGGCTGCGTAGAGAGTTCCAGGCCAGTCGGAGCTCCACAGTGAGACCGAATCTCAAACAAACAAACGTCACTTCACTCAGTGCTGCTTTTACTTTCTGCTGCTAATATAAATGGAACTCTGAAGTCAGAAGTCTTTTGTGTGGATGGCGTTTGGATAACGGACAGTGATCTCTGCTGTCTGCCATCTTGTTAAAGGCACTGGGCCCCCAGCGCAGGGACACTTGGCGGTGGTTGGGAATGCCCATATGGCAGGTGTAGGAAGGGAGGCAGGAAGTGGTGGGGTCCAGAGGAAGTGCAGGCACCAAGCATCTTAGACGCGTTATTTTGTCAGGCAGCGATGGTGTTAAGACAGTAACAGACCGCACTTGTAAAGATGTGAAGGGGACCAGAGACGGGCCGTAGAGACATTTCAGGAGCGATTGGGGAAGAATGGTGAGCAGGAAACAAAAATATAAGGGAGACATGGGTCCAGACGCGTCTGGCGCACAGCGTGACAAGCGGCCTAACAGACGTGTCAGGCGGCACCTCAGAGGCTAGGTAGTAAAGGAGACCCTCCCTGAACAAGGGCTAAGCACTGACTGAAACGTGAAAGAAAGCAAAACGGTTAGCCCAAATAAACACAAAGCTGATGCCGTGGTGCTAAAGAAAGAAAAAGGAAAAGGAAATTTATGACACATTATAAGGATTATAAAAGATTGTATAAGGATTATATGAGATTGTAAGGTGAGATCACAGACTCTAAGACAGAAGGCTCAGAGCGCAGAGAGCAGGCCGTCGCAGTCAATGTGACCGTCGTAAGCATCGATACTGTCTATCAATCGGGAGACTACCGTTTTTAGCACAGAACATACAAAAAGGAAGGAAATAGACAGTCTGTAGAAGGTATCAGGAAATCTGCAAGCATTACCCCGATGTTACTGAAGATCTGCTCCCCAGGGCTGAGTGTCAGCGCAGGCAGGCTGCCGCTGAAATGTCACATAAGCTAGCATGACACAATGCCTGAGGGGCTCATCTGAGCAAGCTCACAGATGTAACCAGTGAAGCTCAGAGCACAAGGGAGGAACTACTACCTTGAGGGGAGAAGATACAAATGAAAGAAGATCAAAACTTTGTTTATTGAAAACCAATGAAATTGTCTGTGATTTATAGAAAAGGTAAGAAACTGTTTAGGAGACAGTGTGACAACATGTCTGTTTAACAAAACAACAGTGTAGAACAGAGACAGACGCATGCACACAGGCACGTACACACACGTGCGCGTGCGCACACACACATACCACATGCAGACACACAGGGCCTGTAACCTCCAGAGCTGTGTTGTTTGTTATTACCAGGTGCAGTACCAGGCATGTTCATGTTCATCCAGGCAGAGGAGATTGGTTACCCCCATAACAGTCATGCCCCTGGGTCACTGGTGGGCTCGTTTACCTGGCAGGTCACTGCGCTAGCATGCAGGGCCCACTGCTAGATCAGCAGTTGGCGACTCTTTCCCCCAGTGGGTACTTTCAGAACTATGAAAACTAGCCTGCTGGGGCCGAGTCCTGCTCTAGTCCACAGGAGGGTTCCTCAGTCTCCACGAAGGAGGATAAACAGCGAACGTTATGACAAGTGACTGCAGTATTTCATTTTAACCTTTTATTAATAAAAAATAAATTAGAATTTAGAAAAAATTAAGAATTAGAGAAAGCAAAATTAACAATGTGCACATTGGGGGAAAAATTACAAGGTTCCCCTCCTTCCCAAAGACTTTGCTCTAGTTAAAATAGCAAAAACTTCAGGCTTCCTTATCTGCACATGTCAAGCATACATCAAAAAAAGGAACCAATGCAAGAGTGTTCATCCCTTTCCCAGCTGCAGGCCTCTGATCTTCAAGGTTAATTTTAGTGAGTAGTCTTAACACAATAGTCTGTTAATGAATAGCTGATCTTTGGTCTGCATACTTACTATTAAAGGAGGCAGGCATTCAAGGGTGAATTTTCTGTTTGTTTTTTCAAGCTTGCTGGCCTACTGTCTAGACTCTTCGTTTCTGATCTCAACTATGGCTCTGTGTCCATGGGAAGGTCAGGGTAACTAAGAATAAGTTTTCATAATATGTCTACAGAAAGCATGAATAGTTCTCACATGCCAAAACTGTAAGGTTAGTTAACAATTACTTAGAGCTGAGATGGCAGTGTCCCTCTCCCAACCAGCCCAGGAATTGTTTTGAGTTTCAACTATTAGGCCAAATAAACAATATTATTGATGAGAGGTTTTTGTCGCTGTACAGTAAAGATGAGAAAGGGGAAAAGCAGTTGGTGGGCCTCTGATTCCTAGGAAAGGGAAAAACCAGGATCTTTCAAGCTGATTATGTCCACTGCTTGGGTATCATCGGCCCTCAACACTAGCCATCAGGGATCATTTCTAGATGATTTTCTAGATCATTCCAGTTTGATTTCTCTATATGCTGCAGACAAGTCATGATGTCTCTTCAGCAAGCAGCTAGTTATGGTGGCAATCAAGAATAATGACCTTTGTTGGGAAAAAAAAATCTCACACATTCTAACCAAGTAAAGTTACTCCTGTATGTAGTAGTACACTGTCATGGTGGCTCAGCACAGAAGACAAAGGGGCATATTTCAAACATGGAAGCCTTGCCAGACCTCAGCAGAGGGAACCACTGTCATGGCCAGCACCTAACTCACAGTGGACCCCAAGTGTCTGAGCTCAGGTGTTTTCATTCTCTCAGAACTCCTCAGGCGTTCTACTGATAGCACATGCATATAATTAGCAATTAAACATCCCCCACATAAATCCAACACCTGCAGACAATACAGAACGCCCTAGACAGCCCCTCACCCAACAGTGCATGACAATTATTTTATATATAACTGAAAATACATTTCTGCAACACCTGTAATATAAATATGGATAAATATCAAAAAAGTACTGCTATAATTTCCCACGTTAAACTGAATCAGGGAAGTCAGCAGCTTCATAGATGTACAAAACAATTCCATTTTTATTGATCACTTATTTATCATAGTTTTCACACCAGGAGTAAAAAACTAAACCTAATAAAGTGTATCTAACAATCTTAAGCAAAACCTTTAAATATCTAGACACCTTGAGAATCCTCATGCCAACAGGAGTTGAAGAGAAGGGTGAGCCTTTGCAGCAGACAAACATGGGGATTCCCCACCATTGAGATCATTTACTGGAAATACTCAGGACTAACGCAAAGGAAAAGAAGATGAGTCATAGATTGAAAAGTAACTTTGTAACTAGAAAACCCAGGAGCGTTCACCCACTGTTAGCAACAGAGTTCTCAAGAGGAACCCACAATCAAGACACAGATGCAGAGAAAATGAAAGTGACGCTCACACTTATAATAATTATAATACTAGTAATATAATAATAATATAATAATTATAATGCTATAATGTCATAATCACAGTTATAATAATTTAAATTAAGGTCAGTTCTCTAGTTCTTAAACTTCAACTTACTGACATCACCACTGGTCCTCAAGCTTCCTGGGGCATCAGAACCCACAGGCATCTTTAAGCTCTGTTCTTGAGGCCACGCCTAAGATTCTGGTTCCCCGTGGAGTAAGGGAGCCTGTATCTGTGTAGATGTTGTGTATGTGTGAGTGTGTGAGTGTGGCAGGTATGTACACAAGAGTGTGCATGGACTGTGTATGTAGTGTGTGCACACGTAAGAATGGTACGTAACTTCATGAAGATGGTGCGCGTGTACAAGCACGTTAAGGAAATGCTATGTCCAGGGATATATTAATAATGAGCAAGGACAGCTCTCAGGGATGCAGGACCCGGGTGGCTTAGGCAGAGGTCCGTCTCACACTCTCTTTCATGGCGTCCCTCTGCTTCAGGCCCTAGGTCCTTCATCAAAACTCCCTCCTTCCTCCACAGAGGCCTTAATTATACAATGACTGGAACCTAACACTTCTCAAGGTCTTCCAGTGAACTACAAGCTGAGGGAGAGCCAGAGTCTTCTCTGGTCACCTGGGTGCCAAACACTGAGGGCTGTAGAAATCCTTCATCTGTTCATGTGGAGGACTGGGGGGCTACTCCATTGTTTTTAGCACAGAGATGTTAATAGGTGCAGGAGGCAAGTCTCTCAGAAGCTGCAAGGCGTCAGGAAGCACCCTTCCCCCATACAGCTCATACACAGAGTATGATCCCAAAGAACAGTAGAGAACTATAACATGTCTAACTCGAGCATTCCACTATGCAGTACGTGTGCAAGTATTGGCTTATGTGCATGTGTGTCTCCCAGGTAATTCCGAGCCCACGGTCACTTATGGCTCTCCCATCTATGTTGGGTGTACAAGGGAGAGACTGATTTGTGCCAGCATGCTGAGGATTCCAGTCCCATTCCTCAGGCTGTAGGGACCCTTGGGAAGCCTGCCAGAGGAGAAAATGAGGCTGGCAGGGAATAAAGCTTAGTGTCTCCTCGCAGGGCAGGGCGCATGCTGCCTAGGCACACAGAAAGGATCCCAGGGGAGCCTTCCTTGAGAAGGTAAATAGGGAGTTCAAAAGAGGACAAACAATGACCATCGTGCCTACCCCTCGAAACCAGGCATCAGGACTAGGCACAGTGCTAATGGTACCCATGGGACAGCTGTGAGGGAAGATTACTAGGCAAGGCCCTTGCAGGTCAGGTGCAACCCTGACACCTGAGGCCCAGGGGCTAGCCCAGGGACATGCCACAGGGAGCTCACCATCTGCTGAAGGACCTCAGGCCCGGCCCAAGAGCCAGGCGGGCTCGGCTTCTGCCCTCTGAAGTGCCTGTGCTTGTTCAGCAGCTCCAGAAAGCTGGACATCCCTGGACATCCCTGGACATCCCTGGCATGGAGCTCAAAGGGACAGGGACTCTGAGAACAGGCCGGCCTTCCTCTCAGGTAAGAGCTGGTGTGACCTGCAGCACCTCCTCTCGTCCCTGCACCCTGTGGTGAGAGGGTGGGTTTTACCAGATGAGCCTTGACCTCTGACCCAGAAGAAGCAGCACTGCCCGAACCTGAAGGGCCCCCAGGAGTCAGAGGGGCCGCTGAGGCAGCTGTGGTGGGCGGGACAAGGTGAAAGGCAGTGACTAGGGATGAGAACTGTGCCCCATGGATGAAGTCTGGCTCCCAAAAGAATGGTCAGCCTTGGCCTTGTACCTGTCTCTGAAAACGATATTTGTCCCAGAGGGTCCAACCCAGGAGGCTGCATGACCATAAGCCTAGTGTTCTTAGGCTGGACCCAGTTCTTAAACATGAATTCCCACATCCTGAGAAACCCTGTCAATCTTAGGCAACCCAACCTAGGGTCTGGGTCAGAGGACATGAGGGAGCAAGTCATGGATCACCTGCTGAGGCTGCTTCCATGGTGTGGGAAGGTGGGGGCAGGGCAGCTTCTGAGAGCCAGTAAGGGCTGCACAGCCCAGGTCTCCCCTGCAGGTCTTTTCCAGATCCTAGGCATACACCCAGCCTCCTCTCCTTCACAGTCACCTGTCCCCACTGCCAGTCGGAGCCCACAATGCCTGCCATACCTTTCCTTTCCCTGGACATGCAACTGCTGGAGATAAGAGCGCCAGCCTCCAGCCAGCCGCAACTGCCTCCAGCCAATGCTCTGACTTCCTCCGCCCTCTCCCCTCCTCCCTGCCCTTTGCCCTCCCGGCAGCATCTGGACAGTTCCCTGCAAGAAGCAGCCAGCAGTTTCACCATGCGTCCCTGGGCCAGTGGGCTGGCGCTTTTCTGCTTTGTTCTCCAGTGTCAGAGACCCTCGGGGGCTGAAGGTATGTCCGTCCATCTGTCCAGGGAGGGCTTCTCTGTGGAGTGGGTGAGGTGAGCAGCCAAGCTGTTTGCTTGTGGCTTGGACATCAACAGGAACCCCGCACAGGCGGCTCCATTTGATGTATGTCCCTGCCAAAAGCAAACAGTGTCTGGATGTTTGCCGGCCACCTGGAGATAGGTGTTCTTCACTGGGTGGAAACTTTAGCTGTTGTTTTCCAAAGAACTTTTAGAAGTAGGGTGCTTTCCTGACCCCATGCACACTTGCCTGTGAAGTTGGACCCCGGGGGCCACTCAGTGTAGACCTCTGTGGCCAAGGGCGAAACAGGTCAGGACAGCCACAGGACACCAGGCTACAGAGCTTGCTCACAGTGTCACACACACACACACACACACACACACACACACACACACACACACACGGCTCTGAGGCCTAACGGGAGAAAGCTTGGGCTGTGCATTGAAAGTTGCAGAGCCCCACATCCAGGAAACAGGACCGCAGGCTTCACAACTGCCCTTTCCTGGTTTCCAAAACTCTCTGCAGCAGTGCGGAGGTCTTGGGGCTCAGGCTTGCTTTGGCTTTCTGGGGGGGAGGGGGGTTATTGAAGCAAATTTGCCTTCTCCTAAGGGTTCACCACTCAGCTCTGATCAACCACTGAAGAGGTGTGTGTGTCCCAGTGACTGGTGGCATATGGTCCCTCTCTGCCTGGTGAAGGCCTTTGATCTGTCCTGTTTGACAGCGTCTCCATCTCCTTCCAAACCAGACTGAGTCCCTAGGCACACCAGTTACAAAATACTATCCAACTCAAAAGGAGAAGATGCAATGTTCCTCAGCCCTCTCTCTTCCCTTTGCCCCGTCTCAAAATGATCCATCTGACTTCCATTCTTACAGAGGACCCTCCTGTTGGGCATGCCAACATCCTCCTGGTGAGCAGAGTCACCTGTTCAACCCCACCTGAAGCCTCTTCCTCCCAGCAAGGCCCTTGATTGTGCCTCTTCTACCTGGGGAAAGCCTGACTCCCCTGTCTCCGTTAGCCCTCTTCTTGAATCTGCTGGCTGCTTTTGACTCTTCCTGGCTGCCCTTCTGCCTGGCCTCCTCCCTTCCCATTCCAGTCCACACCCTCCCATCCATGGCCGCCCCCTTCACGGACATCCTAGGCACACAGAGTCGCAGAGTTGCCTTATTGTGACTCTCCGGGTCTTTATCCTTGGTTTCCACCCTGATAAGTAATTTAATCCTCGCCTCCACACTCACAGCTCAGATTCAGACCCCATGTCTATTGGGGTGTCCCAAAGAATCCTCACTGTGCTGCCTTCACCAAACCTTTGCTTCCCAAAGCGAAGCGGGAACACGGGTCACCGAGCTTCTGTCGGGTCACCTGACCAGCAGGGCTGTGCGGGAGAGGCCGGGTCTGGTTCTTAGACCTAGGGGAGCGTGTCCAAGGTAGCAAACCTCAGGACTAGGAACCCAGGCGGGTAGGTGTGACTACGGTGCCCAGGGCTGAGGAGATGTTGTCATAAGCTCTGACGCCTCAACGCTGTGTTAGCTTAGAGTCCTGAGTGACTCCCGGGGCGCAGATGGGGAAATAGATGAGGAATTTAGATGTATGTCTGTGCATATACTTTCTGTATACCCAAGAAAAGGACTGCAGGATCTGCTGTCTGCTTTTTGCTTGGTGTCACATCTTAAGCCTGTGTTCACTGGTCTCTTAGGAGGCCGCCATCTGGCAGCCTCCGACCATGGCTACCAATCCAGCACTTTGTGGGGTTTTTGTATAGCCTCCAAGTACTCTCTCATTATGGGTCCCTGAGACAGAAAGAGAGAGAGAGAAAGTGTCAAACCACTTGAGTATGGTATATTTTCATTTAATTTAATGAATGTATCACCATATACCATCACCATACACTATCTCCATACACTATCTCCGTATACCATCTCCATATACCATCTCCGTATACTATATTACCATATACTATCTCTGTATACTATATTACCTTATACTATCTCCATATACTATATTACCATATACTATCTCCATATACTATATTACCATATACTATCTCCATATACCATCTCCATATACCATCTCCATACACTATCTCCATATACCATCTCCATATACCATCTCCGTATACTATATTACCATATACTATCTCTGTATACTATATTACCATATACTATCTCCATATACTATATTACCATATACTATCTCCATATACTATATTACCATATACTATCTCCATATACTATATTACCATATACCATCTCCATATACTATATTACCATATACCATCTCCATATACTATCTCCATACACTATCTCCATATACCATCTCCATATACCATCTCCATATACCATCTCCATATACCATCTCCATATACCATCTCCATATACTATCTCCGTATACTATCTCCGTATACTATATTACCATATACTACCTCCATATACTATATTACCATATACTATCTCCATATACTATCTCCATATACCATCTCCATACACTATCTCCATACACTATCTCCATATACTATATTACCATATACTATCTCCATATACTATATTACCATATACTATCTCCATATACTATATTACCATATACTATCTCCATATACCATCTCCATATACCATCTCCATATACCATCTCCGTACACTATCTCCATACACTATCTCCGTACACTATCTCCATACACTATCTCCGTATACTATCTCCATACACTATCTCCATATACTATCTCCGTATACCATCTCCGTATACTATCTCCGTATACCATCTCCATATACTATCTCCATATATACTATATTACCATATACTGTCTCCATATACTTCTCCATAAGTTGTGTCATGTTATCTGTCACCACCCATCAATGAAAAACATACCCAACTTTAAATTCAGCTGAGCCTGGGGCTGTGTCATTCTCTCAGCCCACAGGAGAGGGTACTCCATTGGAGAAGCATGAGCATGCACCTTCCGTTCCTTGAGGTGGACAGGAACTGTTTGGTTCCCACCCTCAAATCGAAAAAGATCGATGTGGGTGGGTGGGTTGCTCCCACCACTGAGGGACCTAGTGTGGGTGTTCCATGACCTGACCCGGCACAGTTTCCTTCCCTCACCGGGACGACCCTGTGGGTGTATCCACTGCTGAATGGGAGTCAAGAGTGGGCGGCTTCCAAGCAGCTGAGGAAAGCTTGCCGTGTTTCATGAGACCTTCTGTTTCTCAGTCTTCAAAACCCAGGAGGAGGCACACGCTGTCCTGCACAGACAAAGGCGCACCAACTGGTTCATGGAGGAGCTTTGGCCGGGCTCCCTGGAGAGGGAGTGCAGGGAGGAGCAGTGCTCCTTTGAGGAGGCCCGAGAGATCTTCAAGGACACCGAGAGGACCGTGAGTGCCCTCACCCGGGTGCACACCACGTCTGGAGTCCAGCTGGGGGTTGTGACGGTCATGCCCTGTCTCTCAATCTGCCTCCCCATTACTGTGGCAGCTGTCATGCACATGGACTCGCAGGATGTTTTGTGGCAGGAAATTCAGCTCCTAGCACACACTGGATGTACCCCCCTCCGGTCTTCCCAAAGGAAGACCCCTTACTCCCTAGGGATGCAGGGCTGCCCATGAATTTGACCTGAGCGGGAAAGCCTGCCAGGAGGGCCGGCCACACGTGCGACCCCACTGCACCCCGACAGCAGGCACCTCCGCTGGAAATCTGTAGGAGCACGGTGGCTTCCTGCACCTCACTTGGCCATGTGCACAGATTCGTCTTCACTTCTGAGTTCTCTGTCTGTTTCAGTCTGTTAAGACAAGGCCTTGCTATGTAGCCCAGGCTGCCCCCCACCCCCACTCCCCATCTCCCTGCCTCTGCCCTCCAACTGCTGGAATTGCAGGTGTGTGTTACATGCCTGGTCCTGTGGCTTCATTTTGTAAACTTAAACTTTATTGAGCATTTCCCTCATGCTCAGACACCTGCCTTTGAACACTCTTCCCAGAAGGTGTGTCGGGACAGGTCAGGCTTCCAGAGTGGCTCCTCCTGCTTCATTCCATCTCCATCGCTGAAAACACGGTCACAGCTCCAGGATGAGATGAGGGCCATCGACCATTACCCAAGGGCTTTTCTTCTCACCAGCTTTGACTCCTTCCACCTCACACTCACAGGAGGCCTCACACTCACACTCACAGGAGCCCTCACACTCACAGGAGCCTTCACACTCACACTCTCAGGAGCCCTCACACTCACAGGAGCCCTCACACTCACACTCACAGAGCCCTGACATTCAGAACAGGTCACACAGGGAACCTGTAAGTTGCTTTTCTCATTGGTACAACCAAATACCTGGCAGGAACTAGCTGAAGGAAAGATGGGTTAATTCTGGTCTGTAGCTCAGGAGGAAGTCCGTCACAGCAGGCAGGGAAGGTGTGACATCAGGAACAAGACCCTGCAGTCTCTGCACCCTGTCAGGAATGCTGATGTTGGTCCCACCTTTCCTTGTGACTCAGCTCAGGACTCCCACGGAATGATGCACCCACACTTAGAGTCCCAGGCCGCAGCTGGAGAAAACAGATCAGGATGGAACTCAGGGGTTCTCACTTGGGAAGGATAACTGTGTGGTGACTTGAGAGTCCCTAGAAAGGCGTAGAAAAACATCAACCTCAGACAAGTCCGCCTCACCTCCTTGGGAAGCTGTCTTCCTAAGCCCCTCCCAGAGGCCTGCGTCAGGAGCCCCACCTATAGTTCCCTCCACAGACGCTAACTTCTCATGGCCGTGCCTCATGTGCCTTCTTCTCCCCCTCAGAAGCAGTTCTGGACTGTTTACAGCGGTGAGTAGGTGAAGAGCTGTCTGTGTCCTTCCCCACGGCCCGTCTCCTCAGCGCACTAATGCCGACTCAACCACAGATGGGGACCAGTGCGCCTCGAATCCATGCCAGAACGGGGGTACCTGCCGGGATCATCTTCAGGCTTACGTCTGCTTCTGCCTCCTGGACTTTGAGGGCCGAAACTGTGAGAAGAGTGAGCACAGCTTCCTGCCTCAGTTTGCAGATGGACGGAGATGGGAAGGGAGGGCCTGGATGGCTGGTCCCAGGGTGTTCAGTCTCATGGAGGAAGGAGAGGGTGTCCAATCCAGCCTCGGCCCCTGCTGGGAATTGATCTAGGAGACATTAAGTACTCTTTTCAAACTGAGGGTCTTCGAATTAGGAGTCTAAGAGTCTGGGTGGGTCCCAGACTCAGTGTCCCTTTTGGCTCCCTGCTCTAGGAATTCTGGTGGTCTGGAGAGAACCAGGGGAGGGTCCCTGCGTTACTGCCCAGGTTCTGTCCCCACCAGACAAGTCAGCTGGGTAAATGTCATCTTCTCTGCCTGCTGGCTTAAAGGTGTGCAATGTTTCTTCCGCTTTGAAATGTCAATTATTGCTAAGCTCGGAGACCACCAGACCGCCCTGGCCTCAGCAGTTCACTAGTGGGCCTCACAGAATTCGCTGACAGCATATGCACCCAGGAGGCAGTTGATAGGCTAAAATTTGCAGACTACCAGTTGTCCTCTTCTGTGGACTCACAGCTCAGCTCTGCCCGTGGCCTGGGAAGTGCTGTGGGTGTCACACAGCTAGGAAGGCCTTCAACCCAAAGCCTAGGTGGGCAACCATGTAGATAGGAAAGATAGGAAAGTCTCCAGCCCCTCCAGGGACCCAAAGCCCACGTCAGTCATACATCAAGCTACCCATCTGGTATGGCCCAAGGCCCCAAACAAGCAGTGTTCCTGTTGGAGGATCCCCCTCTGGAGCCAGGGCAAAGATGGCCTCTCTTTGGACCAAGGACTCCTTGTTGCCCGTGTGGGTTCTTCTTGGTATCAGCTGCCTCTCGTTCTCATCAGAGTGAGGCCAAAGAGAGTAAAGAGGATAGAAAAAAGGTCTCATGAGTGAGTCGCTGACCCTGAGAGGCCTGTACATCTTGGTGAGCACTGACTGTAAGTCATATTGGACCTCTGGGCTCATATGCCGAGCCGGCTTCTGATGCCATGCCCTTCAAAACTGAACAGGCCATGCCCCCCCCCTTCTGTCTAGGCCAATGGCCTGTTCTGGAGCCATGGCCTGGACAGCTCACATGGGCATAGAGGTTGTCACTAGAACTTCTCCCTTTGGGCCTTCCATGGATCAGTTTCCCATTCTGTTTGAGAACTTTCACTGTCCCTGGAAAATGTTTACTTACCTCCAGAGCCCTTCCCGGCTTCTCATTAGATTCTTGGAAGGGGAAACCCTCACATACCGGCCTAACATCCTCCAAATGCCTTTGAGGCCTCCTGCTGTACAGACCGCTCAGTCATGTGACTCCGGCTCCAGGTCCCATCCCTTCAGATCAGACCACAGGGCAGACGCCAAGTTCAAACCCAGTAGTCCACAGTTACATGACCCCTTCCAAGGAGACAAGAGCAACCACCATCATGGCTGGCCTGCCAGCCTTGCAAAGACGTCTCAGGCTAGCCTGTCTTCTGTCCTCAGACAGGGACGCCCAGCTGATCTGTGTGAATGAAAATGGGGGCTGTGACCAGTACTGCAGCGACCACCCAGGGACCAAGCGCACCTGCAGCTGTCATGCGGACTACGAGCTGCAGCCGGATGGGGTGTCCTGCAAACCAAGAGGTAGTGGGCTCCCGGGGCTGGGGCAGTCTTATACTCTGAAGAGCCAGCCAGCTTCACTGGCCTACAGCAAGTTATCATCCCAAAGATGCATAACAAGGCCAGAGCCCTGCTAGGTAAGTGTCTGGTAGATGCTGACTGTGAGGGGGAAGGCAGCTGTAGCATGGAACCCTGGGACAGCATCCTGCACTGTCTCAAGTGCTCTGACCATTGAAGGCAGGCCAGGAGGGGAATGAGTCTCTGCCTCTCCCCTGATGCTCCCACCTGGCATCTGTGCACGATGCTGCACAGAGAAGAACATAAGATGACTTATTATCCGTTATTATTATAAATTGTGTCGTGGGAGGGGAGTGTGTGCATGTAAGCACAGTGCCTGCAGAAGCCAGAAGGCGTCAGATCCCCTGGAGCCGAAGTTGCAGGCCGTTGTGAGCTGTGGTGTGGGTGCTGAGAACCAAACTCAGGCCCCTGCAAGAGCAGTCCATGCTCCTGACTGCCGAGCCGTCCCTCCAGCCTCAGCCCAAATGTCGTGACGGTAGGTGCTTTGAAGAAAGTTTCCACACGAGACTACGGCTGGACTCCTAAAGGCCGAGGCTTCCTCAGAAGAAATGGACTCATTTCCCAGGATGGGCTCAGCCTGGTCCACGAAACGGGAAGGTCAGCAGGCCACAACTAAACGTTCTTTCCCACCCGAGGACTCTGCAGTGTGGGGCTCAGCAAGGGTGAGCTCAAGATAGCAGGCCACTCTGCGCCTGTGGTTCGTGTCTACACAGATCATCACTTGCCTTGGGGCAAACCCAAGTTACGTGTCTTCCCAAGAAGACCTAGCAGACCCACCTCTAGAAAGCAGGGACTCAGTTTTCTAGGCCAATGTCTGTCTCCTCTCCTAGCTACTGCAATAGGCCCTCCCTACCCACCCCAGAAGGAAGCACCCATCTCTGCCCTGAGGCCTCCCACCGTCCTTCACCTCTGAACCCCCTCTTCCTATTTCATACAGTTGAGTACCCGTGTGGGAAAATACCTATTCTGGAAAAAAGAAATGCCAGCAGCCCCCAAGGCAGGATTGTGGGAGGCAACGTGTGCCCCAAAGGGGAGTGCCCATGGCAGGTAAGGCTGTCTGTCTTGTGCAGACCCCAATTCCCCAGCTCTGGTTCTCCCGACTTTAGGGTTTCTACCCCGGGGTGTGGAAGTTTTGAATTGGGTCATGTTTACACACAAGGAACATGGCCAGCCTCCACCCCACCCACAGACCAAGGTACCCCCCCACACCCTACCCACACATGCACTTTTGCGCAGGGAAACGGAAAGAAATCAGGTATCAAGTCCCATTCCGTGCAGAAGACCGCCCAAGGTCAGCTGCTCCTTCAGTGGGTCTGATGACCCGCAGGCACGCCCATCAACCAGTATCCCTGTGGCACCCCTGTGGTCTGCCAGAGCCACCAGAATTAGGTCTGCTCTACCCTGCTGGGAGGGATCCTTAGAGATCCTGTATTGCAGGCAGGGATCTTGTCGACACAGCTGCTTCCTTGGGAGCAAGGAGACCATAGCAATGCGTGGCTTTCTGTGTCTGTGTGCCCCTACTCAGGCTGTGCTGAAATCCAGTGGCTCGCTGCTGTGTGGGGCTGTCCTGTTGGACGCCAGATGGATAGTGTCTGCAGCCCACTGCTTTGATGATATCCGGAGCTGGCGGAACATCACAGTGGTGATGGGTAAGTGTGGCCTGTCCCTGGCCTCTGCCCTGATGGCATTTTCAGACTAACAGTGGCTGGGGGGCTGAGGCTCCGTGCCCATCAGCCTCCCTGACAAGATGACACCTTTAAGGACGGCAACACTGGAGTTGACCCACTTTGTCCTCTGGGCCTTCCCTCCCCTCAGGGAATAAGAGGAGATTTGGGGCTGCTCTGTCCATCCTGCCCCACCTAGAGTAGGTGTCAGGGTCCCAGCCTCTCCTCAGTCCCCTCAGTCTCCAGAGCCCAGGTTCAGCCCATTCACAACCTTCCCGTCTTGGCTGCGGTGGCCCTTGGTGCGGACGTTGTCCAAGAGCCTAGAGAGAATGCAAACCCGGATACCAGAGGCTGAATGGCCACCGCCCTGTCCACACTCTCTAGGCCAGAGGGGCAAGCCCCGTAAGGATTGTGCGTGCGGTACACGGTTAGGAGGGTATGTACCGTGAGTGGTGTGGCTTTCTCCCAGGTGAGCATGACTTCAGCGAGAAGGACGGAAGCGAGCAGGTGCGGCGGGTGGCACAGGTCATCATGCCTAACACGTACGTCCCAGGCAAGATCGACCACGACATTGCCCTGCTTCGCCTCCACCGGCCTGTGACCTTCACTGACTACGTGGTGCCCCTGTGTCTGCCCGAAAGGACCTTCTCTGAGAACACCCTAGCCAGAATCCGCTTCTCGAGGGTCAGTGGCTGGGGCCAACTGCTGCACCGAGGCGCCTCAGCCCTGGAACTCATGGCCGTGGAAGTGCCCCGGCTGAAGACCCAGGACTGCCTGGAGCGCTCCAAGCACAGTCCCAGTACCCCCCAAATAACAGAGAACATGTTCTGCGCTGGCTACATGGATGGCACCAAGGACGCCTGCAAGGGCGACAGCGGAGGCCCGCACGCCACACAGTACCGTGGCACGTGGTACCTGACGGGTGTGGTCAGCTGGGGGGAGGGCTGCGCAGCTGTCGGCCACATTGGGGTGTACACCAGGGTCTCCCGGTACATAGACTGGCTGACCAGACTCATGAGCCTCAAGCTCCACATTGGGGTTCATCGAATCCCACTGCTCTAGCCCCTTGGACAGCCCAGCCCTTCCCAGGGAGGAAGCTGCTGCTGCGTGAAGCTGTTCTGTATCAAATCCTATTGACTCCCCTGCTGGTCCTGGGGTGCGGAAGAGAGACAAGAGCTAAAGAGAGAGCGGCAGAAGCAGAGAGGGAGATGAAGGAGACAGACTGAGAGAGAGAGAGGGGAACAGGAAGAGAAGCAGAGGGGAAGAGTCTGAT
>JAMJFZ010003960.1:3775000-3785000 GCA_026225945.1 Cricetomys ansorgei
TCCTGTCCCTCCTCCTCCCTACTTCAAAGAGCAGCAACAACTTGGCTTCAGCTGAAGACCTAGTCAGCTCCCCCCTTTTTTAACTATCATGTCCTTGACACCAAAATGAACTGAAAGGTCACCTTTGACGTGTCCGCATATATTCATTACAAACACAGAGCCTGGGCAGAGAGAACATCACTGGATCGAGAGCCAGAACTGTAATCTGTCTGCTGAAGAGACAATGGGCATCACCCGTGGTTGTGCCTGAGTGCCATTTTGATGATAATCTGCCTTTAACAGCCGAAGTGGCCTCAAGAACACCTCTGACAGCCAAGGAGTTTTCTCCTGAACACAAGCCTCAGTTCGTCCTGAGAGAGTGGCTTCAAGAACTCATCGCTCACAAAGCTGAGGGGAAGGATGGACCCACGAGAGACAACGGTCCTGTTTTTAAATTCAGTGCAACTTCGGAGACCAGCCAGCTGCGGTCTCTTATGCAAGCCAGACATAACCGGGTTCTTATCTGAGCTCACAGCGACTTCCACCTCTACCCACGCTGCCCCGCTATCCCGGCACGCAAGGAATTGTCCTAGGAAGCTCTGGGCCCTTTGGAATTCTTCAAGCAGGAAGGAAGTAAGCCTAAACATCTTGCAAACCATCCCCTTGGTATTTGAAAACTCATCACTGGAAACCCGAATTTTTCTATTAGGGAATATGGTGCATATTTTTTTGGGGGGGACGCATTTCACCCATGTTTGACCCTAGACAGAAACAGAGCAGGCATCGCTTTCTTCTGTGAGTAGGGCTCTCCAGTCTATCTCAGTTCACCCAAGGCTGCTCAAGTCAGAAGAACTTAATTCAAGATTCTGTAGTCTGTGACCAAGTCAAGGGGATAGGGCTTCTTGCCTATCTGAAGCCAGAGCTGGGAGAGCCACCTGGAACTCCTGAGGCCTCTTGGGTCAGCCTCTTACCTAACCAGTTCTCCATCTTCTCCGGAGGTCATTCCCGACTGCTGTGCAGAGCTGGGTGGGGTCCGTGCTTACAGTCCTAGGCTTATGGGTATCTCAGGACCAAGTACATAAGAATCTGAGTTACTACAACCAAATGCCAATTATGGTTTCCAGAAAGATAGTTCTAGTTTATTCCAGATCGTTCTATTGATTCAGTTGCCCTCAGTCCAGGCTGAGGGCAGGGTAGAGTCCTGAGTGAGCACATGGCAGATCTAGAGAACTGGGCATCTGGACTTCCCTGCTGCATACTCTGCCAAGAAACATCCTAGTCTGTCAGTCAACTCTGAGCTAGGCATCTGGTCCCCAGCACTCTCCTGATAATGAGTTTTGAGTCCTAGGAGGAAGAAATAATTTATTTAGTTCTCACCAGTTTAAGTAAAACTGGCCCAGACTTAAAAAGCACAATTTATATGCATTCTAAGCCTCAGAGTGGTTCCCCCAAAATCCTGTGCTGTTGCTAAAAAACACTTTGTCCCCTGGACTCCATGGCAGGCACGCTGATTCCCAGGAAGGAACCCTACTTGCAGCCTGGTGTTAGGAGCTCTTTGAGTCTGTTGAGAACTGAACCATGGGTAGCAGTCTCAGCACCCGTTGCCTGAGTGTGGTCATAGCTGTCGCCCTTCACTGCGAGGAACACATAACGCAGACTACCTTCACCTTCCCCGGACAGGACTGTGAGGCCCCCGTCACCCACCTGGAGGCAGTCTGGACAGAAGGTCTCACCTACAATGAAAGAGAGTGAGTTGCTTTGGAATCGTAGGCAAGCTAGTCACCACTAGACTGGGAGACCACCTCCCTCCCTCTCCCCGACAGTCTGGCTTCACACTGGCAGAGAGCGGTTAATATCTGCGTAGACTGGTAGACTTGAAAGACCATCCAAGCATCCTACACAGGGCGGGGCACTCTACACTCAAGCATCTCTTTGGCCCCAAGATGTTAGTAATGTCTGAAGTTAAGAAACCCAGCACTGGGGCTGGAAAGATAGTTAAGAGCCCTTCTGGCAGGCATGGTAAAGCACACCTTTAATCCCAGCGCTTGGGAGGCAGGGGCAGGTGGATCTTTGTGAGTCTAAGGCCAGCATGATTTACATATCAAGTTCCAGGCCAGCCAGGGCTACATAGTGAGATCTGTCCTGTCTCAAAAAAAATTAAAATAAGAATCTGTAACTCCCGTTGCAGGGTATCCTGGGCCTTCTTCTGGCCTCCACAGGCACCCATGTGTGCATATGGCATACATACATACATGCGTGCAAACATTAATACACACACAAAAAGAAAGAAATCCAGCATTAGAACATTTCCCTGGCTGCCTTGGTTGGACCTGTGCCAATCGGCCAATCAGCATCAATGAGAAAGGACCAGAGAAGGGCCAGAGAGCAGAACCTCACTCAGCTTGTTTTCTAACCGGAGCGCATTGTGGATTTCACTTCTCATTTGGAATTCTGAAGGGGCTGCTCCTGGAGAAGGAAGAGAAGTGTAGAGCCAGTCTTGGTATAGCCTGAGGCAGTTTAAGATGGGACCTACTGACCGGACTTGACCAGACAGCCCCATAGATCATCAGCCTCGGACACACAGCTTCCTCCTGGTTTCTGAGAAGGTGCAACAGAGTCACTTTACAGTGACAATTCCCTCTAGGACATAAAGTAATTACAGTGACAGTTGTCACTAGACAGAAAATGAACCATACTCTGACAGTTCTCACCAGAGACAGGGCCGTCTGGTGACAGTTCCTTCCTGAGAGTAGAACCACCCTGTGTCTATGGCTACCTGGAAGATGACGGTGTCCCTGTGTCCCTGCGAAATCCTGCAACACCTCTGCTGAGAACCACATCCCTCTAGAAGGCTGAAGTATTTTCCCATTAACCAGAAATATTCAGTCTTCCTGGGGGTTCAACTTTCCTGTCAGTTGGAAGAGGGGGTTACTCCTTCTTCTGTGTTTTCTCCTTTCTCTTGAAGGGAAGGATATGTTGCCAAAAATACTTACGAACTACTTCCTCGTGTTTACAGTGGAGAAAGGGTTTATTTATTTTACGATTGCATCCACAGTTAAATGGCAGCCAGGGTCAGTGGTGCTAAGAGGCTGGGGCCTTGTGCCCTCCCTGGGGTGTTGAAGAGCTTTCTGGAAGGATTCCCAGACTTAGCCCTTGCCTCAGAAATACACACATCCTGTTTAGCCTGTGGCCCCCTGCAGAGCCTCCCCTGCTAAGCCATTGAGACAGCACCAGGCCTCACCCTGGGTACAAATATGGCTCCTCACCCAGCAGCTCTCTGCCCTTGGGCTTCCAGAGGAGGGGCAATAACAGCATTCTTGCTTCTCCTCCAGAAACTGGCTGCTATGCTAAGACACCCTGTTCAGCCAACCCTCCCATCCGGGAGATACCCTCCCTTGCAGATGAGGACCAGTAACTAGTGGGCAAGTACCTGCTTTAAAATACCTGAAGTGTTGTTGTTCAGCTCTGAACATGTTCTATAGCCAGGTAATAGAGGAAATCGAAGTGAAGACCTCTGCAGAGCTGGGAGACTTTGCAAACAGTACAGATGCAGGGCAAGCTTGGAGCCATGGCTTCCCCCACACCATGGCCTGTGAACTCTTGGCAAAACAGCCCAAGAGAAGGTGTGTGCTGCTTTTCAGGAGAAGCAAACATGGTTCGAATCCACTGTCCTACTTGGCCTGGCTTACAGGATGGAGCTGCAGGATCTCAGCTGCAGCCTCCCGACCAGATACCCTTGGTTTCCAGAGAGTGTGGTGCTTTCTCTGCGTGAGTTCTATTTTGTGGATGCTCTGGTATTTCCAGGGCCAGGAGAGCTGGGCATGCTCCCCAGAGGCATCAGAAACTAGGAAATCAGGATGTTGAAGGAAGTCTGTCTTGTGGAAGGGTACGAAGGCAGCTTGTGTGTCACTTGAGCCACCAAAGCTCAGGGCTAGAGAAATGGCGTCCAAGAACAGGGGTTTGTAATGGTGGGACAGAGAACATGTCCATCAAATAGTTTTTAAAAATTAGTCACACGACTGTGGTGAAACACCTTTGAAAACTCACAGTTTCTGGGTTTGATGATACACATTTTTAATCCTCGTACTTGGAAGGCAGGTGGATCTCTGTGAGTTCCAGACTAGCTTTGTCTATATATGACCTCCAGGCTAGACAGCCCTCCATAGTGAGACTGTCTCAAACAACAGCAACAAAATCACAACTGCTTCCTTCCCGAGTTATGTGCACCAAGTTGACTTTTCCACGATGACTCCTGGGCTGGTTTGGCTGAGACAGGATGGTTTTACACATGCTCTGCTCTTCCTGGCAGGCCAGGGCAACGGCTGCACATTTCCTGCCATATTACACTCCAGGTCCTCCTGGCAGCAAGAAAATCATCCAAATCACACGTACGTCATGTCCCTCTCTTGTAGGTCAGCTCCTTAAGAGTGTGTAAGAGGAGGATGGAGTACAGCCAGGGCAGTTTTCTTGAGGGGGGTTGTGTGGTGAGGGGCAACAGAGCTGCTGTAGGCAGGGCCCTGGTGTTCGAGGGGCCCAGGAAATAGATATAGCTGACCCTGAGAGATCCCCCTGAAAAAGAAGGCCCCAGAAGCATCCCTGTCTTTTCCTGAAGTGAACGTTTCATCATGAGGACCCGCGAGCGTAGCCAGTTGTCCACCGCACATCACCGAGGCTGCCGTGCTGTGGCTCCGTTTACACCTTCTAAGTCTGACTCGAGCTCAGCTAATTTCTGTTCAGACTGACAGCCGCTCAGTCACGTCACCACGTGCTCATTCTAGCCTTCCTTTAACCAGAGCTGAATAGGAAGTGGCGTCTACTAATTCTGTACTCTAAGTTCTGGATACTTAATGTTACAAACTAACTAAAAAGGCCAGAATTCTGGAATAAAAAAAAAAAAAAAAAAAAAAACAGCATCGCTATTCTTCTTGGCGCCCTTTTGGAAAGCGTGTCCAAGACAGATGAAAAATAATACCTCGGGGTCTGCTAGGCGGCTCCGCCAGGAAAGGTACTTGTCGCCAAGCCCGGTGACCCGCACTTGATCCCTGAGAACCACGTGGAGAAGACCGACCCACACAAGTCATCCTCTGAACTCGGCACGGATGCCACGGCACGCACACACGCCCCCACTGGCATTAAACAAATAAATGTGATTTTAAAAAAATGAGCTTTTAAAAAAATAGTAGCTTCAGATGACCAAGTCTTTCTACAACTGAGTCTCAAGGCAACTGAAGGAAAAAGAAAACCTGCTGCCCAGGCTGGAGTTGTCCACATTGTTACGAATGACTCAAAGGCAGGACGGAAAGTGTTTCTTTCCCAAAGAGATGCAAAAAATCAGGAAGGAAAGGAATGGAGAATGACAGATGGCAGATGAGGAAGGCCACCAGCAGGAAGGAGGGAGGCTGGGCCATTCCTTTCTGGCAAAGGTTCTTTTCTCCTGGAGCTGGGAGCTGAGTCGCTGTCTTCAAATCAGCCACGGTGAGCTAATCAAGATCCCAAGACAACCACTGAAGTGGAAGGAGAATCTATTCTTCCAGCTCTCATCCATTGTTCAAAAGCCTCCACAGGCTGAACTGGGCTCTCCCCAGGCCTGGGCGCCATGGTAACAGTCACATGATCACACAAACAGCTCTGCTGGGGCTGTGCTGCTGAGCTTGCTCCTCTCTGAAGGGAATCTGGGAGTTTGTGATCTGAGATGCACAGAGCCCCCCAGCTGACCACCCCTTGGGCTAATAGGGACCTGCAGCGAACCTGGGAGAGAGCCTACCAGGATCACAGGAAAAAGGTAGGAAGACACCCTGTAGCCTCATGCTGAGGTTTGGGGTGCCAGGCAGAACCCAGGGAAGTGAGGCATGGATTCAGATGGTCAGAATGGCAGAGCTTTTGGGTTTTTTTTTTAATTAAAAATATTTTATGTGTATGAATGTTTTGCTTTCACGTATGTCTGTGCACCATGTGTGTGCCTGGTGCCTGGGGAGGCCAGAAGAAGTCACTAGATACCCTGGAATTGAAGTTACAGACTGTTGTGGGTGCTGGGAATCAAACTGAGATTCTCTGGAAGAGCAGCCAGTGCTCTTAACCTTGCTGAGCCATTTCTCCAGCCCCAGGACGACAGTTCCTAACAGGGCTGATCATTACATCACCAGGGAACAAGATTTCCACAAACTCAGATTCATGACCATCCCCTCCCCAAGCACAGTGTGTCCTAGAGTTCCCAGTTTCCCCCAAAATACTCAAAACCATCTTGGGACAAAAAGACCTGTGTGTCCATTCCTGGTCCACGGTACATGCACCAGAGGGAATTAAAACCCACCTGCACCCGGAAATGGGTGAGACAATGTTGTTACTATTCCTGGACAAAGATGTAGATGTCACTTTAAGAATGTCATGGAGTTCAGCCAGCTGCCCTGCCTTCCTATTGGGCTTTCTGCTAACCATGTTCTATTTGTTGGGAACACTCGAGGGAGGGTGCTCCTTGGACCTGGAAACTTGAGGAATGGGATCCCCTTCACTGATTTTCAGTGACTGCCCCAGGTACTGAACCTAGTCAACCTTTTTTTCCTTCTGAAGTCTCCGGTGACATCCTAAGAGGTCACCTCATTGCCAGGCTCATCTGATGCCCCAGCCTCTTGCCTGCCTCTGCCCCACCTCACTGACACCCATGAGGTACCCTTAGTGCTCCCCCACCCAGCTCTTCTGAGGGCCTGCGCTTACTTCCTTCCCCCTCAGTTTCAAGGCCACCTCTCTGAAGAACTTCCTGCCCCCTACTATAAGAAGCGTGTCATGGCGCTCTGCTTCTTGTTCACACCACCGCACTGGATGTACAGGCTCCTCACACAACGTCCGTTTCACCTCCTCTGTGGCACTGTGGTCTCTGTGGCACTATCAACCTACAGTAACCAATTAGTAAAGAGCTCTCACGAGGGAACCAGAATCAGTTAACTATCGCTATGGCCAGCAGCAGAACAAGCAGGCTGGGATCCGGAAGCCTGGCACAAAGGCGAAGGTGCTAACACATAACAGAACGAACCATGAGTCTCAATAAGAAGGAAAGAAATGAAGACAGAGACAGGCAAAGGCAGGAAGGGAAATCACACAAGGCCAAGGAATCAGGCTTGGGCATAGTCAATGGAGCAGCTAAAGAAAAGCGGGTCAGGGATGAAGCACCCAATGACTGAGGGCATAGCCCACATCAGCCGACGATGCGGAGAGCTCAGAACCTAAGGAGGCCAGACAATGGAGGCTAGGAGCTAGCAGGATGTCCCCAGAGGCACAAGACGAGGGAGGGGCACCGCCATGGTCAGGGTTTCTATTGCTGTGACAGAACACCATGACCGAAGCAACTTAGGGAAGGAAGGGTTCATTCGGCTTGTGATTCCACATCACAGTCCGTCATCAGAGGACAAGGCAGCAGGCGTGCCAGGCGGGAACTCAAGCAGAGACCACAGAGGAGCACTGCTGGCTGACTTGCTCTCCTCGGCTTGCTCAGCCCGCTTTCTTACACAGCTCAAGACCACCTGCCCAAGGCCACACCACCCCCAGTGGGCTGGGCCCTCCCCCGTCAATCACTAATCCAGAAAATACCCTACAGACCTGCCTGCAGACAATCTGATGGAGACATTTTCTCAGTTGAGTTTCCTCCTCCTAGATATGTCTAGGTGTGCCAAGCTGACAAAAGCCAGCCCAGAGACAAAGCCTGACTGTGGCCCCGACACCAAGGGCCCTGTTGGATGAAGACAGACATGGGCAGGCGGGAGAAGGGCGGTGAGGAGCAGCGAAGGACAGGTAGCCCCCTCTTCCACGCCAAGCACAACCAGTTTGGATAAAAACTGGCCCGTGTTCCATGTGAAGAGTCGGGAGCTCAGCTTTTCAAGTAGTTAGTGCTTGGTTGAGAGTCTCTGAAAAGGCAGTTTGATGAAACAGAGAAAAGAGAACACTCTAACCACGGCAGCAGCGACACCCCAGAGCCACCTCTAGTGCTTAAGGTGCTTAAGGACCTGCGTGCTCTCCTCAGCCTGCTCCCACTCTTCAGCAAGCACCACCATGGCGCACGCATCCTTCTGCTCACTGCTTCTTTTGGAAATGCTCCCTTCTCCTTCCCGGTCTGCCTGGTACCTTTCCTCTGATGGCCTTCCACAGCTGATGGAAGACTCCGCAAACCTGCAGATGCATTGATACCGCCCGTATTGATCTGTTCTTTATGCTGTAACAGACCGCACAGACTAGACAGCTTATAAACAGTGGACATATATTCCTTAGAGTTCAAGAGGTTACACATCCAAGATCAAGGCTCTGGGCGACTTAGTGTTAGCTAAGAGTGGCTTCCAAGATGACAGCCTCCGTGGGACAAGAGAAGGGGCGGGCAGATTTCTGATGACTGCTTTATAAGGGCTTTAATTGCACTCATTAGAAAAGAAATATCATGACTTAATCACCTCCCCAAAGGCTCCACTTTCTAATACCACCACGAGGAGAATTAAGCTTCAACATGAATCATGAAAGAACACAGGCCAAACCATAGCAACCTTCAAAACAGAACAAACCTTCAAATCTTCAAAGAGACAAAGAAGACAAAAGCTGAAGACATCCTCGCTCTGAACCGAGGATTAAATTCCAGCCCATGAACTTGGAGGAGACATGAAGACCACAGCAGTCTCTTAGTCTGTTTGGGCTACCTATAACTACAAAAAATTATTTCTCACAGCTCTGGAGGTTGTAACTCAAAATGTTGGCAGCTATAGTGCCCGGTAAAGGGCATTTTATAGACCCTGTGCCCCTCTCACTCGGAACTCTGAGAACACTTTTATAAGGGTACTCACCCCATGCAGGGAGGCTCTGCCCAGAGCCGCATCACCTCCCAAAGACCCCACGTTCTAACCCTATGGGTTAAGAGTTCAACATATGAATTCAGAGGGCACCAGCGTTCAGGCCCCAGCCACAGCATCTCAAACAACGTGAACAGTGATACCGAGTGATAGGATGTTTATACACAAGGATAAACCTGGGTCTGCTCTTGCTGCCCTAGCTTGAGCTGGGGAAAGCCAGACTGAACTGTTTTAATAGCAGAGATGTATTTCTCACAGTTCTGTGGGCTGGGAGTCTGGAGTCAAAGCTGTTGGCAGGGTACCATTCTCGGTAAGATGGCTTCACAAGTTGCAAACAGTATGCCGTCTCTTAGCTCATGTGAAGGGAAGGACCGATGCTCTCCCTTCATCTTGTTATAGTCTCTGACCCCTCATGCTTTGTTCAGATTCACCTTCCCCCAGAGGACCCTATCTCTACAGGGTCTACTCCTGGGATTGGAGCTTCAATCTTAACTCTCAGGGCTTGGGTTCAGTCTTTAGCACACATACTCTATACTAAGAGAAATTCTAAAAGGATTGTAGATTTAAATATAAAAAGTCAAAATGAATGTGGTGACACATGCTTGTAATCCCAACATTCTGGAGAGTGAGGGGAAGATCAAGAGTTCAAGGCCAGCCTAAGCTACAAAGTAAGACCCTGTCTCAAAAAAGAAGGGTGTGGTGGCACACACCTTTAATCCCAGCACTGGGGAGGCAGAGGCTGGCAGATCTCTGTGAGTTCGAGGCCAGCCTGGCCTACAGAATGTTTCAGTACCTTCAGAGATACCTAGTAAGATCCTGTCTTTAAGAGCCAAACATAAGCATTAAAAAAATTAAAATTATCCGGGAGGTGGTGATGCATGCCTTTAATGCCAGCACTGGGGAAGCAGAGGCAGGTGGATCTCTGAGTTCCAGGCCAGCCTGGTCTACATAGTGAGTTTCAGGACAGTCAGAGTTACAACAGAGAAACCCTGTCTTGAAAAATCAAAAAAATAAAATAAAATAAAATTAACTCTACAAGTACAGAAGATGTAAAATTTATTCTATAAAATCAGAGTGGAAAAAAATTAACTGTAACTCAAAATCCTGAATAAAGAAGGAGGATTGATAAACAACTTCCAAAAAGATATATAGCATGGTACAGAAAAACAAGCAAAGAAAAAGCAAGTATAGGAAGAGAA